>JAIPRK010001085.1:0-97342 GCA_025469195.1 Chaitophorus viminalis
TCATATCTTTTTATTTTGTTAAAAATGGATTGTCAGTCTTAAGCCTGTAAAATTGGGAAGGAAAATTGATAAATATATAGTAAATACAGTCGAACATGGTCTGTATTATAAACTATCGACTGTATTTATAAAAAGTGTATTGGGCAAAGACCTATATTTATAAGGGCAAGACATATATTTCACGGAGCGCAATCGTGTTGCGTTTTTTATAGGTAAAAAGGTAAAACGGGCGCAATCGTGCGGATTTGCTAGACGCAATCGTGTTACGTTTTTTGCATGTAAAAAGGTAGGACGGGCGCAATCGTGTTTCTCCGCTAGGTAGTACGTACGTCTTTATTCATTGGATTTTCCAGTTGTAAATAAAAAGCTTAAAGCTAGAAGAAGGTAGGTGGGGATGGATTTCGATAGATCTAATAAACTTACGAGTGCAATGCCATGATATCGAATAACCAATCTGCAGTTTTGAATTTTATATTGTTTAAATCTACCTCTCCAGTCCTGGACAAATGATAAATTAGACGTACGTAAATTCTATCTTTTTACAGTACAAAATCATAAGCACTTTCTGATAGACTGCTTTAAACTCAGCCTGTTGTGTGCCTCTATTCTTATATCAAAAAGGAAGGTCTAATGGACGGTGCGCTATAATATGTTGTACGAATAATTCTGTTACTACCATAGTTCACAAGTTCAAATATGAGCCTCTACGTGATTAACAAACTTTATTTCCCCCCCCCCCCAACGTGTATTTTGACGTATACTTTACTATACCTAGTCTACAACTTAAAACTTGTAAGTATCTATGTAAACAGGGGCGGACTGGCAGATCGGGAGATCGGGAAATTTCCCGATGGGCCGGTCGAATAATCGAATTCAGGGGCCGGCCGGCTAGGGCCGGACAATTTGGTTGTACAAATTACTTATTACAATTTTCAGATTATAATAAGAGTTTATCAGTTTTTGGTAAATTTAAAATTTATAGAATATAACAAAAATAATACGTCAATACGATAATAATCGTACCTAAAATTATATTTTGCTTTTCTAAGAAACATACGAAACAGTAGGTATTTATATAAATAGAAATTACGCTGCGGCCTACCGGCCGTCGTCGCTGTGTTTTTTATACTTTATAATAGACGATATAATATTGATTATTATTAATTCGATGTATTATTGTTATATAATTTAAAAATATACTGTTTTCGTCCGCGACTAACAACACTGTCGTCTGTGATATTATATAAAATATATGTATTAGTTCATTTGTATTTTGTATTGTTAAGTGGAAAGATTACTTTCAAAGCAATGTTTACCTCAGCTTTTTAAAGCTAAGTCAAATCAATTTTTTAATAATATATTATTATAATTTATTGTAAAGAAAGTAAAGTTATTGTTATAAGACCTATACATTTTAATCTATATTTAATTATTATTAAAAATTGGTTAAATACTAAAATGGTTTAAAATATAATAGAATTATTAGTTTTAGAGGCCTATGCGGCTATTCCCTATTAGCTATTTGAGTTTTGAATCCTACCGTGTGTTGTTTTCACAAATAAATTTTCCTAATTTCCTAAATAATGTTTTGTCATTTTTAAATTGAAATCTTTTTAATTCATATTGTTACGTTTCTATAAGACCACATATTTTATATTTTTCTATAGTAGGTATTTGAATAAAAATGCTGATGAAAACCAAGGCTTTGCATCCAAACGTAATATTGTTAGATTAATAATTTAACTCTACCTTTTGTTATTTATGTTATTCAATTATAATTTATGTATTTTAATTATAACTATAATATAAAATATAATTTTATTTACATGATAAATTACTATTGAGTTATATAATTATATATTGAGGTTCTTCAGTAATAAAAAGAGAAAAACTTTAAAGTTTATATAGAAAATTATAAATGTTTTTTACTCTTAAGTGTTTTATTTAAAATTATGGATAACTAAACATCATAAATAGTAAATGTTCAATATTGTTTTATTGAACACTATAAAAAGTAAAACGAATTATGATACCTATGTAGCTTTTTAATGTTGGTAGTGTTTGTATGCCACAGAAGGAAAATATACTTTTATACTGATTTGTACTTTGGACACAGGACATCGTAGAAGCTTTTGTTTTAATGGCTACAGAAAAAAGTATTTTAAGTGATATACCATACCAAACTGTTATAGACCATTTAGCCCAAAAAAGCAAAACATTCCATAAATTATTAATTCCTTAAGCCAATAAATAATCATTACCATGTATTTCTAAAATGTTTTATTTATCTTCTTTTAGTATTAATTATAATTTAAATATTCAACTGAGAAAATGTCTGGTATTTCAAACGTAAGTACTGTAATAGTGTATTAGATCAGATCTTAGACAATATGTCAATATAATACTTAAGCAGTTCCGTCGATGTTACAAAAAAAAAAGACCTTAGACAATGGTTTATGGGCGATGGGCCGCTTGAAAAAAAATTCCCGGACCGCTCTGGAGGAGCCAGTCCGCCCCTGTACGTAAACAATATAGTTGTTCAATAAAATGCACGGTGACTTCCCAGTTCACTTAGTAATAACTAATAACTATCTACGTCAAAAAATATTTGGTTAAAAATAACTGAAAAGGTACTTTTTAAAATATACGTAAGGTTAAGTTTTTATTGACTTTAGTAAACAACTCTATAAATCAATAATGTACATACTACAGACGTTTTGTAGCAATAATATTTTACCATATTTCTGGGCTTTCTGGCTTTTGCATAGAATTCTACAAAATTCCCTTCTTTAGAAAATTACTATATGCACCCCCCCTGGAAAAAAAAATCCTCTGTGCGGTACTGGACATCATTAATAACTTCACAGTTTACGATACCTACATAGATAAATGTCAATAACATTGTTTTATCCGTGTCACTATTTACAGATCAAATACATCTTGGGTGACGACCGTTGCGTGGACTTCGATGCCGTAATGACCAAAATTCACCCAGTGCGCTGTACAATGTCGGTACGGGACAGTTCTACGCAAACCGACGCGGCTGACGATAGTCATCGTCGACCGTATCGAAATCCGGTCGATTTCTCATCGGTCAGTGTTCAGACCGATAAGTCGGTTGACGTGCAGACCGATTCCTCGCGGTTGGGCAAATCGATTAGCGTGCAGACCGATTTCTCGCGAGTCGATGAGTCGGGGTTGGCGTTCAGACGGACTCGATCGTCCAGTCCGCGGTTGTCGTCCAGACGGATACGTTGTACTGGGCATGGACCAATTGCGCCTAAAACAAAATTTTTGTACTAGGGTCAATATACCAATTGCGCTGCATATATTTTAGGGTTAGTGTACCAATTGCGCTCTTTATATTTTACGGTTAATATACCAATTTAATATATTTTTATAACAGTGTATTATTATTATATATTAATATAAGGAATTTTATGAAACATTATTATTACGCACATATTTTGATCACGGATGTATGCATTTGAGTGATGGACGAAAACAAGTTTTCATTATTATCGGATATATTTTATTGTATATTTTATGTGTGTTATCATTATTGTAAAAATGTTTAATTTAAATTTAATTTTGAGATTTTGAATAATTAACAATCAACTTGTGACCAATTATTTATTTATAGGTATTATATATATTTTTTAAATCAGCATTTTATTATTATACCTCGTGGTGACCAAATTAATTATTTTAATATATAAATATATTATGCTGTAAACTAACCAAATTATATTATTCTAAATTGTAATGCCGTGCTCAAATTATTATTTAAAAAATTATAATTATTCTTAAAACATGCAAAATACAAACATCATGATTACCTTAAACTCAAAATCGTATTATTATTATTATTATTATTATTATTATTATATCTTTGTGATTTAACCACCTATTCTCTTATTATTAATATTATTTTATTTTAATTTTCATTAACTAAATATTGTATAAAGCCTATACGTTTCACCTACTTGGAATACTTTTACTTTTAACTCGCAAAAAAATCGATTATTAAGTTTTCCTTAGGTAATGTAAAATGTATTGAGTGCAATTGGTCTATCGATCCTAACATTTTTAGAGCACAATTGGTATATCGATCCCAAAATATTTCGAGCGCAATTGGTATATGAAAAGGTAATTTTAAGCGCAATTGGTAATCTCCCGTTGTACTGTCAGACAGCGGGTGTGCAGACGTGTTTCGTTCAGCAGATGGATTCAAGTGAAATTGACGACTCGATGAGTAATGATGAATACTCGCCCAATCTGGGTATGTTTACTCATACGTTCGTCATTACAACATCAAATCAAAATTCAAAGTAGTCTTTTTTTTAATAATACATTGTTAGCAAAGTCATCGTTATTTCAAAATATTGTAATGTTGATCGTGACGACACACATTATTGTTTTGTCTAACGAAAACCAAAACTAAACGGTCAACTCGTCAACGCCATGGCGTGTGCCGGCCGCCGGCCGCCGGGCAATACCAAATACCTATTATTGCATTTTTTTTCTCCCTTTTCTCTTGTTGAACATTAATTAAAAACGTTTATTGTCCGACGAGTACAGTTTTTTTACTTATTACACACAGATATTGTCACCGAATTACTGGACAAGTTTGGACACGACACTCGCATGAAAACTAATCGTTACAATTTCAAAATACAGCTGGGAAAGGTTCAAGCGTACGGATTTCAGCTAGAAAACTAGCGTTTCTACACAGATACATCCTTGCACCAAGTACAAAATACTTCACAAAGTAATTGAGTTTTTGCAGCTAATATTTAATAATAAATTGATGACACGATGTCACTTTTTCTATGCATACGACGTGCAAGGGTTTTCATTTCTTAGTTCTTAGTGTTTTTACTGAAATCCATAAAACAACTGCGATGTTGTCTAAACACTAATATGATCACATGATTTTCTTGAATTCCCGCACAGCTGTGGTAAAACTAATATTAACGGCTATACAATCGAACTTCTATTTAAGTCATTTCGTCAACGGAGAAGTACATACAATATTTTTTTCACTTAAAAACTCGTTTTTATTCAACGAAATATATTATCATGCATATAATAATATTCAATGTGTGACGTCTCGTCGTTTAACGATTAACAAACCGTCGATGCAAGGCATTTATTAATTAGCTAACACCGCTGAACGGGGTAGCTACCTATAAATAGGCAGTGCGTCGTAGTTTCGTGTTTAAAAAAAGTACCTACCGACGCCTAAGGAAAAATAAGGATAAATAATAATGATAATAGGTAGGCAATAATAATGTTTATCGCCTGGAGATTTATGCATTAGTTGTTTATTTAATATATATTCTATCAGTTCTATGACACCCATCTATGAGTGAAGTAATAAGAAAATTAGATCCTATTATTTTAAAATAATTCAATCTAAATTTTTCATACGCTGTCATAATATGCGTGTATTATATACATACTTGTAAGTTGTAATGTGTATAAATGAATGATCTTTATGTAATCTTGAATCATTAACTAGTTGTAAACTAGATCTAGATGTGGCTCTTATTGATGAGATCACATTATTTGTTTTGGTATAAATGTATGGTGAACTACAGGTAATTATATTTTTACTAGTTTTTATTTAGTATAGTGTAGATTTACAAATATATATTCTGTACTTTTGATATACGTTAAGGAATTCTTAGTGTTCTTACTCGGGCAAAAACAACATAAAATTGACCCATAAAACATGAATTTTCTAGTTTTAATCCAGTAATGTGCTGACCTTGAGCTTAGTTGATAAATAAAATGTTGTCCATGATTTAGAAAAAAATAAGGAAATAATAATTTCATCATGATACAAAATTACAAAATTTTATATATCTATTCATTAATATAGTTTATACATTGGGGAACAATATATTTTTACTACTTGGAAGTTTTTATAGATACACACCGCTGCTGGAATTAGCCAGAAAAAAATTCCCAACCTTAAGATCAAATACGATATTGTTCATATTTTTGCAACATTGGATACGGTCAAAAACAAAGAATTGGCTTCAGAAAGTAAGGAACGAGCTCCACATAAACCATTTATAATTAGTTATTGATGGATACAATTGCAAGGGATTATATATTACTAAATATAGTACCTACCTAATGAATGACGATATAATTTCAAATAATAATAATCTCAAATCCGTGCATTATCGATATCATATCGACAATTATGAACTTACTACTTAGTAGGTAAATTATCTACCATAAACAATTTTTTTTATTTAAAAAAAACTGAACTTTGTTAAGAATTATTATTAGGTATATAATTATATTGTCTATTATTATTACTAATAAAAGTTTATAAATATACTATAATGACATATATCAATATAGAAATTAATAAAATTTTTGTTTCTTAAAAAATATAAAAATCTCTCTTATGTAGGTAATAAAAATAATTATATTTATATCACAATGTATGGGAAAATGATTAGTATTTATCAATATTGAATACTGACTACAAAATCAATTTTGTTGCCCATTACTAATTAGTAATTATATTATATAAGACTCAAAACACAGCTATCACTAAAAGTGTTTTTTCATTGCAGAAATTAGCTCTACTCAGAATAAAAACAAGTTGAAAGCGTTAATAGATGAACAAACCCAAAAACGAATTTCCGTGGAAAATAAAATCTTAGAAGTTAGAGCACAGAATGCATGGTTGATCAAAAGGAATAAGTAATGACATTTTCTGAGTAAGAATATTTCTCAAAATATTTTTTTGGTTTACTCAATACCAAGCAAACACTACATTTATTCTATCATTTATGATTAAGTAAGTTAATTAAGCCTTTGGGCTTTAATTTTATTAAGCATTCAAATTAATTGAATTTTATATTTTTTATATTTATATTGAAGTTATTATTATTACTATTACTTATAAAATATCATATTGTACTATTCAAAATGTATTGTATTTATAAAGACTTTTAGTCGTTTAAATAAAAAAGCCACAGGCAATTTAAAAAAAAAAAAAAAATTAATTAAAGATTGAGATCTTCTGAAAAATTAAAAAAAAATCGACATAAAAAATAGCATGCATGTATGGGACCAAATAAGAGTAGTTGTATGCAATATTCCAGAGTGGATTATTAGAGAGTGTGAGGTAGAAGAGATGAAAGTATGAATAATTGTTATTTTTTTTTTTGATAATTTGTAGTCGCTGAATCGTCAAGTTACTTGTTTATAGTTGTAACTAAATTTTAAAATGTATAATCGAGCAAATAGCCTTATAGGATATATAATTTAATATTATGTTAAAATTTTTATGAACATAGAAGATACAGATCAGAGATACAGGTGAAATATTGGAGTAGGGTGAGTCGGTGACTTGACACAGGTTAGGCAGCCATATCTATAGACTATAAGTTTATTTCATAGTTAAATATATTTATTGTTTTTTTTTTAATTTGAATTTAACAACAGATATTTAAAATTCCATATACCTAAATATAAAAGTAAATATTACATCAATAAAACTAAAATTGTTCACCATTTTTTCCACTTCATTTAACTTAACATGCACATAAATAAGAGTTTATTTTGTAAATTGCTTATAACTCTCGTTTTTAAATATTGAACTAAAATATTGGTTAATTAAACGAAACATAAATTCATTTTTATTATTGAATGGCCAAATCCCTTCCAGAAATCCAATATGTCCTCCTCTAGCAGTAACTAAAATTGCTAGATTTTCAATATTGTCAGCGCTCTCTAGAGGCAGATCTAAATAACATAATGTTAATTAAGATCTGATAGAAAATTCTTTTAAATTTATAAGCCAATATTACCAGGTTCCAAACAAAAGGGATCATCAGCAGCATTCAAACATAAACAAGGCACTTGGAATAGATCTAATTTGTCATGAAGTGATGCCTTTTTATAATATTCTTCAACAGATTCATGTTCAAACAACTTAATTGTATAGTTTGTATCAAATTCTCTTATTGTTTTACTCTGGAAAAAAGATATAAATTTATATAATAAAATAAGCATGTATAGGTTCCATCTATATATATTATACCTGTATGACTTGATTGTAATTCCATTTGTGACTTGATGAATCCAACATATTGCTACTACTATAAATATACAAACAAATTTAGTTTTCTTATTATATGTGAAGCTTATAATTAGATATAGTTTAAATTTGAACTAACTTTTTAATAAGATTACAGAGACATTTTGCTAAATAAGAACAAAGACAACGATTTAAAAATGGTTTTTCAATGTTACGCGTAGTAGCTAATAAATTCCAAGGTACTGAAAGAAGCATAACCGCAGATAAGTATTTGTGAGTATGTTGTTCATTAGATTGTAAAAAACTTCCCAGTAATAGACTATTTCATAATATAACATAAAAGATTATCATACTAATTTAAATTTATAATCATCAACACTATGGTAAATATTTGATTACTTACCCACCCATAGATACACCAATTCCTCCTAAAATTGTATCAGGATATTTATTTTTTATATGAATAATAACTTCAGTTAAATCATCAATATTATTAGCAGAGTAAGTTCTTGGAGTCTAAAATAAAGACAAACACAATTAGTTGTCTTATGTATTTAAGATTTTTATAACAGATTGAATAAATAGTGAATACTGAATAGTAATATTGTAATATGGGTTTTCTAATATATGGTACATAATATGCACACCACATAAATTAATTCATAAAAATTATTATTGAATAAAAATACAGGTGATGTAACCAAGCAAGATAACAGAGTAATAATTCACAGTTATAGATTAGACTTGTACAATGGTCAGGAGAAAAAAAAATCAAGTCTTATCTTATCCATGACTTATTTGGTTAGCGTTAAATAATTGACAATTAGTTATTAGATATAATTACAATTCACCAAAAGTTATTATAAGTCAAAAAAAAAAAAAAAAATCGAAAGATATATCATAAATTTGAGAAATGAAATATTTTATTGGAAGCTCAAAAGGATGTTATTAAAGCTGTAAATTTATTTTGTAATGAATATCAATATGATATATGCAAGACAAAACCAATTGCTTATTATGGTTATGTTTAAAAGTTATGTATTATGAAGAAATATTTTCCATCTGTATATTGTATACTTAATAAAAATATTTTAATTTTATCATGTGAATTCACAATTATTGTATGAACAGAATAATTATTTATTAATATTTACATTTACTAGAAGGCAATTAAAGATTTATAATACATTTTAATTTTAGTTTCTTTTAATATTTTTTATAACTTAAAACCTAATTTAAGTTTTTCATGAACCACCGAGTAAATTTAAATGTAATAAATATAATTCTAAAGGAGATTGCAGCTTTAATTTCAGTGCAAACTATCATCATAACGAAAATTTTCGATTCATCAAGATTAATAGGTAAGTTTGAGTATTTTAAAGTATGAAGCTTAATCGTTTTAATAATTTATTATTAATACTTAAATTCATAATCAATGGCTAAAATTAAAATAAAGTTTTATCAGCTCACATATTTAATAATAAATCATTCTATAAATATAAACTGAAAGGATAGTATTAAATCTTAGTAATACAACTTATTTTAATATTATAAACAAAAAATCAAAAATTTACAATTTTAAAAGTATTTAGATTTAGTGAATTTTAATTTGTATTTGTAAAATAGCTTATAGATTGTAGTTTAATATTAAGATATACAACATGTTTACCAAAAATTGATAGTAACAAATTGTTTTTCGTATAATTAAGCATTTTATTAATAATTACCTTTAATTCAATACCACCAATTCCTCTATAATTGAAAACAACAACGCGAAATCCAGATTTTTGTATAGTCAATGATGTAGCTCTAACATACTCACATTTACTATCACCAGTTAATCCTGGCAAAAACAAAATAGTAATATCTTTCATATTGTTAGAATGTTTTGTTGGTTCCAACCAGTCTAATGCTACTTCACCTCCATCTTTTAATTGAAAAATTTCTCTAGAAATATTTTTCAAAACAATAAGTTAACTCACAAATATATAAAATCTATAAATAACAAAAATATCAGTGGAATATTATAAATTTATAGCAGTTAAAAATAAATTAAAAGTTACATATAATTTACCTATTATATGATGCTTCAGGAACAACAAATGACCGTATTAAACTTGCTAATACACTTTGAAATCTAGCTTCAAAACACCATATTGTTGGCCAATATTTTTTAGTAGCAGCTGGAACATTTTGACGAATAAAATTTTTAAAACTACCTTCTTTACAATGTATTTTAGGTACCTGGAAAAAATACCCAATATAAAATTCAGCTAGAACAAACCATTTGAATGGTCAAAGATACAAAAAATATTTTATCACACAAGGTGAAGTTTTCTTAATTGCTCAATCTTTAGATTATAATGTAGTTATAGAAATATAAATATAGTTTTAAATTAATTGCATTCGATTAATTGAATTAATGAGTAGTAATTTTTAGAGTATTTTGTGCTTAGGATAAATGGTAACAATAACTAGTAATACAACATAATGGCTTTAGATTATATATGGCTTCTTAACTTTTGTAGGATGAATTTGAGACTTAAGAGCTAGCCTTTTTCTCAGGCCAATTAGTGTCTAAACATAATGAACATAGTAAATATAAAAAAATTTACTTAAAATATTTCACGCAAAACTCAATTTAATTGATGGAGCCCTATTATAAAATTGAGAAAAAACAAAAATCTGCAGACTGAAACTACCTCTTCCACAGAATTTCTTGTCATTACCATAGTTCTCATCATCATCTGAATCTTCATAACCATTCTCAATATATTATTGTAGTTAAAATACATTTTGGACCTATCCTTAATTAATTTTGATTACTTTTAACTTTAATGGTTAAAAAAATTGTAAAAACATTAATTTGTTGAAACAATTAATTTAATAAATATATGTATAAAAAAATAATATATATATATATATATATATATATGTTTTACTTAAAATAATACAAATATTTTATTTAAAGTTTCCCAAATGTAAACAAATATCAATTTAAATATTTAATACAACGAATGATATTTTAAAGTGAACAATTACAGTTTTAATTCCCAATCTATACTCATAATTGATTACTTTCTATTGTTTCTATTAGGATTATTTATGACTTTATGAGCTTTACATTATTGAAGATACATTTTTGTAATAATTTTTAGAAAAATACGGTAATATTGAAATTAAATCATTTTATTTAGAATATTAAGAATAAGTATTAATTAAATACTTACTTTAACAGCGTACAGAAAATAATAATTTATAAAACCAATGGCAGCAGTCACACCAATAATACTTGTTGATGGCAACTCACTGAATTTGGTAATGCTATTTATTATAATATCCATTTTGAACAAAAACAATAACTAGGTATCTAAAATAATAAAAATCCATTAAGTTCCTATGGAAAATATAAAAATTTAAATAAATATATATTAATTACCTATTGATCATACAATGACTAGGCAAATTAGAAAAAAGTATTAACTAATAAGTAATAACTTATTATATAGTACTGTTTCAATTATCAACAAAAAAATTAAATTACTTTGAACATAAAATTAATGAGCACGATAGTTGATTAATTATATAATAATATTGTCCGAAATTGGCCTTATCAAGTAGGTATGCTTATATCAGTATATTCTTATTTCACAATTTACTTATATTCTGTGCTAATATTGCATACTAAGTTACAGGTTCTCTTCTACAAAATAGTGTCCTACTCCAACTCCATACGTATGTAAAATGCTGCAGTATTCAATAAGGTATTATCAATTGTAATGTCATCATTTGTGAATACTAATTTGCGAATACTAACTAAGCTAAACTACTAAAGTCTAACCACGGCCATAGCCGTAGGTCTAACATTAAATATTAATTGATAATTATTATAATGAGGAAATCGATATCGCGGAATTTTTACCCTACCCTAATACCATATTAGTCTCGAAATCCATTCCACAGTCCACTAGTTGTTATCAATTTCGTTTGATAACATCCAAGCATGTTGGAACCACGATTAACCTAACCACGTCTTAAATCGTGGTTAGAACTAAAGACAAATAATATTATTATGTCTATGGATAGAACCGGTTGATTATCGGTCCAATATTTCGTATCATAATACAGTAATTTATTAGAAGATAAGGTCCGACAACTCTACAAAATGAGTGTCCCGCTTGCGAGGTCAAAAACGTTTCCGCTGCTGACCACTTTACGTAAAGCGCTGCTGTTTAGACGTTTTTGAGGTTATGTAATAATTTGTATTATAATGTAATTTTTGACGATTTTGTAAATAAACATTACACATCTATGATCTATATAATATTGTAATATGTTACTCAAGTCTTAATAATTGTAGTAATGGAATATTGCAAACGAAATATAGCTTTTACCACGGTTGAAGCAAGATGGTTTTATAAACCATAACGAAACGTGTCCTTAGAAAACTGCGAGTATATATTTTTTTTACAGCACGACTGAAAAAATAGTATTCTACCTACATTTCTTTAAAGTAGAACATATATAATAAATTCTTACTTTAAATTATTAATATAATATAGCAATGTAATTATAACATTTTTTAAAAACATAGTACTTAAAATGCCTGTAGGTACAAATTAAATTAAAAATTAAGTTTTGCAAAACTTAGCCATTTTCTTTTTATTCCTGTTTTCCGATTTTTATTTTTATTTTCTTTATAGGAAAATTGTTACATCCGCATTTTAACATAATACATTACAGAAAATGCAATTATGTTTTCACCATGTATGGCGCAAGGAAAAGTTAAAGATTTTTCACTTATTAGGTCCGTCACAATAAATTCAAAAACTTCAGTGGATAAACAATTTGAAAAACTTTCCTCAATTTTTTTAATGAAATTAAAGAAAACAATGTTGGGATGAATCAATCAACCTTTAGTTTTCATGTTTACCAAAGTTGCAGATAACTGTTGTGAGTACAACAAAAGCTGATTCACATATAACACAATCTTTGGTATAGGTATTTCAGCAATCGTTTTGACAAATACCCTATGAAGAATTGTAACTTATAATTAGTTAATACTTAATAGTAATTTATAAATTAGTTTATTTTGCATACCAGTTAAGTAATATATTAAATAATCTTTAACTTCAGCTTTTGAATAATTATGTTCAACTACATCACTAAATTCCCATTCTTTTTCTATTATTATTTTATTTAATTTATTTTTCAAATTTTCAACCAAATGTGATTTTTCAAGATTATATATATATATATCTTTTAAATCAGATATTGTTATGATTGGAATTAATCATTGAATCATCATTTACAGTGCAATTTCCACTTTTTGCCTTTTGGTGATTTTAAAATGCTGTAGGTGCTGATGGGTGATTCAAAATGTATACAAAACATGAGTAAACCACTCATTTTGTCATAAAAAAAATGAATCATATAAGTATTCAATGAAATAATTATGTTTCAAGGTATTGTAATACCATTGATTAAATTTAATAAATTGTATGATTTTTTTTTTTTAATAATGCTTACCTACTATAGATTTAATTTATTTAAATATGTCTAATATATGTACTTACTGAATATAATAAACATTCCCTAAATCATCAATTTTAAAATTTGATCTACAGTGAAATGTTCTTTACAGATCACATCATTTGAGTCAAAATGCTTAATACCCAAGGCTTTTGACAATTTTTTTTTCTTAATTTCATCATTTGGTATGCAAAATACAGAGTTTTTTAAACTTATTGAATCCGAAATAACTAATTTTATTTGGCATTGTTAATAAGATGAAATTTAATAGGTATGGGAAATTGGAGTAAACTTAGGAAATTAAATAAAATCTAGGCGAAAAAAAAAACAACAATCAGTAATGTTAATAGAGGTTTATCTATTCCGATATATATTATATTTTATATGTTATATAATATAATATAATATAATATATAAGTGTAGTGTTAAGTGTGTATATTTTTAAAAGTATTTAATACATCAATAATTTTTAAAATAAATTTTAGCAGTATTGTATATTTGTATTTAATATTTATTTCCCAACCTCGAAAACGTCTGAACATCAGCGCTTTACTATAAGGTGGTCATAATTGGCAATGTTTTTGTCATTTTAAGCGGATGCACTATACTGGGCTGGCCGGGGGGGGGAAGTTGTCGGACCTTATCTTCTAAGACCGTGCTCTACATGATTCGTATCAAAATGATTTTCGATTATTATAATATTTAAATATTATATAAAATTCAAGGTATATTAATGCACACCTTGATATTATTAATACTTATTAGACATTAGTCATTCCACCTCCATTGCAATACTTATTACAATATTACTTAATACTCGTAAAAAAAAATTAATAAAAAAAACTTGGGAACTCGCTTTGCTGAACAGTAGAAGCATTGATTATAAATAATAGGTAGTCTTTATAATCAAAGGTAGAAGTAAAGTGGACAAGGTCATAATATTATAATCGAAAAATATTGCATGTAGTTATCATAATTTAATAATTATTTTAATCAAAACTTATGGACAATATTGTATTACATTTTTAATTCTTTTCTATGAGTACAATAATCTCTATGCATTTTTAAGTACAAATCAATTTGTAAATATTCGTAATTTGAACTAATTTTGTCAATGTTTAAACTTCAAACGCTTGTAACCAAAAATTGTGCCCATGTATTATAATACTTTTTGAAAAGCTGTAGGTATGACCAACTTATGTTTAATTTTATTTAGATTTTCATACTTTTTGTCCTAGCGATAATTTTTTAATCAACATAATATATGTTACGGGCAAAGTACAACATATGGTTAGTGTTCACATTATCCGGATAATGTGTACATTAACTATATCGGCTGTACCTATTGGATAAAGTAAAAATACAAATACTGAATACAAATACAAATAAAATATTTATTTCGTACATTACTCGGGTATTTTACACATTATGTACGATTAAATGGGTAATGTAGGTATTAAAATCATTGCTTGAGCGACAAGCTAAAAAAATGAAGTTCAGATCCATTAACAAATTCCCACCATACAATGTTGGCGACTCAGTTCGAGTCAAACTACTAGTAGTAGACAGAACTCACAGAACTACAGAGTGTCTATTAGTGATAATCAATATTCTGAACTCGGAAATAAAAATGGCACTCGTTCATCAACTTCATTCCAGAAATCAATTTACTGTATATTCTGAACCATTAATATATATTTTAGAAGTTTTAACAACAAAAAAATATTTACCTATGTGAAATAGCTAATGTACAATCTTTTTCCGGCGGTCAAATTTTTAAGAAGTGTTACTGTAAAACTAAATTCTTAACAAATAAATGTAAATGCAAATCCGGAGGAATAGGTACTTTGTAATTCTAAATGTAATTTGACCTCAAATTATTCTAATAAATAATTTTATTTCATTTTTAAATTTTAATTAAGTAAATAGTAAAATTGTTCAAATATATAATTAATAGTTTAATATAAATAATAATAAATATTTTTTTTAATTAACTTAATTTAATTTTTGCTATTAGAAAGACTGTATAATCTGAACCATTTTAAGTACCTATTTGATGCGTTGGTCATGTTGTACCGACGTTATAAGTTTACGATTACAGTAATTCGAATACTTTATCCACAGCACATATAACCGATGCATACATTGATTGGATAATATATATTTAAGGTGGATAATGTATACATTACACTGTTTATATGGATAAGGTTCACATTACCCGGGTAATATGTACACTAATCATTTTTGGACCTTACCCGTAACATAAAAAATAAAACTTAAAAAAATAAAATACTTGATGTCTTTAAATAGCTAAAACTAAGCATAGTATTTTAAAAATTAAAGTATGTAAAGAAAGTACTAATTTAAGAACTGAAAAAATTTCAAGTTCCTAAAATTAGTACTCTTTTAATAATAACAAAAATTTAAAGTCGTTTGGCAGTAAATCGTTATTTTATGCGTCAATTTTCGATTTTGTATTTTAGATACTCGTAAAATATTTGTTATGGAAATACCCTTGATTTTTTCATATCTATTTTAAGCCAAACTTATGTACAATGTTAAACGTTTTTAACTACAAAATAATAAATATTATAATAATAATAAATGATATTCATGAATTTGAAGAATTTTGTCAATATTTTCTCTTGAAACACTTATAAAAAATAATTATGCCAATGTATTTTAATAATTTTTTAATGCCAGTAAGAACAACTTCTGTGAAATCTTCAATTCAATTTTTCAAATTTTTTTTAATTAATTATAAAAAAATTTTTACAAGTCTTTAAATAGCTTGAAAATTTGTAAAATATTTTGAAAAGAAAATTTTTAAGGAAAATACTATTTTAAATAATTGGTAAGAGTATCAAGTTTCTACGGCTTATACTTTTTGTATAACAAATATCTTCAATTGTTTGAGAATAAATTGTTATTATACACAATATATTTATTTATTTAAAATTTCAATAGGTACATATAATTATTATAATTATTATTCAAATAAAACATTTTTTCTTTTCTTTGACCACATATTATTTGTCAGATTCATGAATGAAAACGAGTGATTTTTGTATGTATGTAATAGCATATTATTTGTATGACAAAAATCGCTTGGCTCGTCAGTCAGATCAAGTGTCACGTTACTTCGGTCGAGTTCAGTCGTCCAGTGTACGTAGTGCCTAAATGTTACTAAAATTGAAGGTAAATTTTCTAAATAGATATTTGTAATTTTTATTGTTATTGTAATTTATACATGTGTATTGATTAATTCATACGTAGGTATTAATAAAAAATTACATTATATGTTTATACCACGGTTTATACTAAAGAAAACTAAAATGATTGCACAGTTAATAAATATGTAAAAATGCATTTCTAATCAATATTTAGTGTATATTTTGTACTAACATATTTTTAATCTGTTAAAATATTATTTTATGTGAGCTTAAAATTTATGTTTCCCATATATGTTAATGGATAGATTAGAACGATTATATATATATAATTAATTATATTTTATATTAATCTATAATAAAATACTTAAAGTATTTTTTTTATTTTCATTTTTTTATTGATCTTGAAATTTACATTTCCGCTTCGACAACTGAGGCCATTAGCGTTACATTAAAAAAAAAAAGTACATATATATATAATTTTACAATATTGGTATTTTATCTTAAAGTAAATTTATTAATTTAGTTGCTTTTAAGAATTCTATTGTGTTGATTTCGTTTTTTGGGTTTGGGCCTAAGCTTGTTCTGACGTTGTGACTTATGTTTAGTTCTTCTCTTTGTGTTTGGATGTTTGGAATGATCTATGGTCTGTTTGGTCAAAATTCCATATTACATTGTGACTAGTATTAAAATCACCTACTATTATGAATGGTTGTAGTAATTGTTTTATGACTTACAGTATTATACTTTTAAACGCACACCTAATTAATTACTTACTAATTTGCTTTGATGATTGCCCTGTTCAAATTATCATTCACCAGTCTAAATTTCAACCATACCAATAAAGTTTAAAAAAATTATAAATTTTCGTTAAGAAAACAGAGAATAAATTCTAGGTCTTTTTATGAACAACATAACTTTGAAAATTGCAACTGGAGAGTTTAATAAATTTAAATGGTTTTCTTATTTTCCATCAGAGAATAAAGTAAATTATATAGTATGCCAACTATTTGTCAATACCGATGGAAAATCTCACAAACTTGCAAGATAGCTCTAATGACTAGAGATGTATTTCTCATAAACTTAATATCTACCTACTCATAAATCAGATGTTAATAAAGATGTGATTTTAGTAGTAACTCTGCAATTAACACCTTTAAAAAGTAATACAATATCATAATAATACAGTATCATAGCTATAAGCCAATATAAGTAAATAGTAGAACATTTTATTTCTTAATTATATATATATACATAATCACGGAGCCGCACGCCATTTGCTTGCAATAAAAAATTATATTATATATAAAATTATATATAATTATTACAACTATTGTGAACTGCCTGTCAACGGGTAGCCTACAAAATCATTAAAAAAATAGGATAGGTCATTATTACAATGGATTTGTTAAATTTGAATGTAATGATAGATATCTTTTATATGAATAACGATTCTGAACGGAGTTAATATGTTTATCTAAAATGTGTATATAATAATATAGTATTTTATATTTAAATTGAATAATAATGCAATTTCGGTCATAAAATTTTTTCCTTTTAGTCCGGTAGAAATTTTTTTAAAGATTTTTGAAGAGTAGTTTATGGATAACCTAGCGTTAAAATTTTAAACCTTAAGTATGAACAGAATAAATTTTATGAATTTTTATCTACAAAATAACTTGCAAATTATCGTGATTTTGACACATTTTAAACAAATTTGAGCTTTATAGGCTTATAAAAAAAATTTGAGTGAAATGATCACCGACATTTTTTAGTGACAATAATTTTAACTTATTATAAACCTTGTATTAAATTTTCAAGAGCTTTCGGTCAGCCAATTAAATTTTATGTTTAAAAAAAATTTTTACAAAAATCGAAAATTTAAATTGTCTATAAATAAGTCAAAATATGTCAAAATACTTTGAAAACTTAATAATGTATAGAGAACGCCAATATAAAGATTTGGTGAAAATTTCAAGTTGTTGCGGTTTTTGGTTTTTGAGTTAGAGCATTTTAAAAAAATGTATTTTGTAAAAACGTGATTTTGCGTAAAATTTCCTGTTTTTCCGTAATATTTTTTATTGTTTTTTTCGATTTTTTTAAAAAGTATTGAAAAAGTTAGATTTTTGACATACCCAAGTACCATCTACATTTACTTTCCTTTCAGAAAAGTTGCTGTTTAAGAAAATCGAAGCATTTTTACAGCCCCAAAACGTGATGACACACAAAAAAAAAACACACATCATTGTAAAATCAATAAATTCCATCACTCCGTTCAGAATCTAATATATATTTTTGGTTACAGGATTTAAAAAAAAATATATATTATAGAACAACAAAAGATGAATATTAGAGATTAAAAAAAACCAAAAGACTTACCATCTGTTATAGCATAGTGACTCTTAAGCCGACAATTATACTTTAAAAGTAGCCAATTAACAATTGTATTTATTTGTTCCTAATTTTTCTTTGTTCATACCTACTAAGCATATCAAAGGTAGATATAAATTATAAAATTAAATATTTCAGACAATATAAATCAAAAATTACCGTAGTTAATTAAAATTATAATATTATAATTTAATTTTATATAATAATAAATAATTATATTAAATTCCATGTTTCCTAATTAAAACTTGAATTAATTACTTTCTTGGTATTAAATATATCACTTTTACTAAAATTTAAAATAATACCTGCGGGTGCCGGGGAACCCCTACTCCATTTTTTTTTCGTATTTTAAAATATAACAGTTTTAAATATTAACAATATTATGATATTTAATGATTACATATTTTCAAAATAAATGCGAATTACATATTATTGAACAAAAAAATCGCTCATAAACATTTTCAAATATCCATCACATGGGTTACAACATTGAAGAGCAAACACTATTTGTTATACTTATAATGTACTTCGATTAAGTTATTCCGGTTATTCGTTACATATTTCATATAGCGATTCAAGAGAAAATAATATTAACCTCTTTATTATTTATATAGACTCCTGTGAACAATGGTGGTTTGACAATTTTAGTTTATCGGGGGGCAATCCTAAAATATTCTACCCACCCACCTCTTTTAATATTTTGCCGAGTTTGGTCGAGTTATTACTAATTAGTAATTAGTGATATCAATATATCATATGTAATTATTATTAACTCCTAATTAAAAAACGGAAATTTAGGTTTTTACATATCATATTTATTGGATTTATGCAGTGCAACGAGAATGAAAAATATGGACAATTTATCCATTTATCTATTAAAATATATAATAAATTATTATTACTAATAATCTTATAATTTTATTTATTTCAAAAAATGTTAATATTATAATCGATGACTATCCCACTGGCCAACGCTCACCCATAATTTTGACTGGGGCAAAATAATAAATCAATAATGAAAAAAAAACCTTTTTATTTATTCTTTATTCTTATTATGTATTTATAAGTTATAACTTATAAGGTATATAACTAATAATCCAACGTTTAACAAAATACCGAGAATCAGATCCTACGACATTTATGTACCAGAATTGCCTATATATACCGCCGCGCAACCTTCGTTGGCTTTTAGAATAATATTATTATTCAATAATAATACTTTGAACTCCTAAAACTTTGTTTAAAAAAAATGCGATTGTCTTTAACATCACAGAAATACAGTGATTATGAAATTCTTAAGTAAGCCCGAAATGTAGTGATATATCCTATAGGGTGAACTTACTTAAATAAGAATTAATACTCATATGCCGGGTTGCATGAACGTTCGCTAAGCGTTTAACGATCCGCAAACACTTGAAATTTTCACCAAATCTTTATAGTGGCGTTTTCTATACATGGTTAAGTTTTCAAAATATTTTGACATATTTTACTTATTTATAGATAATTTAAATTTTCGATTTTTGTAAAAAAATTTTTTTAACATCTATACAATTTAATTAGCTGACCGAAAACTCTTGAAAATTTAAAATAAGGTATATATTAAGTTAAACTAATCTTAACTAAAAAATATCGGAGATCGCTTTACTTAAATTTTTTTACAAGTCCATAAATTTCAAATTTGTATAAAATATGTTAAAATCGCGATGATTTGTAAGTTATTTTGTAATTGAAAATTCATAAAATTTTATCTGTTTATATTTAAGGTTCAAAATTTTAACACTAGATTTTCTATAAGCTAATCTTCAAAAATATATAAAAACCGGACTTAAAAGAAAAAATTGTATGACTGTTTGAAATTTAAATTTTTACAAAATTGCATACTATTGCATTATATTTCAATTTAAATATGAAATAATATATTATTATATACCCATTTTAGACCAATATATTAACGCCATTCACAATCATTATTCGTATACAATGATACCTATCATTGCATTCAAATTTAACAAATCAATTGTAATAATGACCTATCCTATAAACGAGGTGCACTTCACTTCCAACTGTACAGTAGATCGAGGTCCATCCGTTTTAGATTCTGAATTTTTTTACTGATTTTCGTTTTTCTCTTAAATATTATATACTCAGAATACACTAATACAGATATATATATATATAATAATTATTAGAGTTAATATATTTAAACTTTCAATATTATATCATTATAATCATTAATAATATTATAATTTAATAATATGCATTTATTTATGTATTTAGCAGATTTCCACATCACCTTTGAGGTATTGCAAGTAATGCGTTTTTTTTTATAGTGGTGTCCCCAGTAGGCATATTCCACTTTATTTATTTTATTATCATTATTTATTTATTTTTATTATCTTATCATTAATTTGCAAGTATCTATTATTTCTAATCAACATATCTAAAAAAACCCTATAAAGCTAACCTAAGACCTAACGAAAAAAAAAACTGACCAAAATGCTTTCAAAGAGTCTTAGTATAGATGGCCTAAACATAATCCTAAACAATCAAACACATGCAGACAAAAAGAAACAAAAAAAATGTCATCAAACTATACTGGCTGAACAATTGGAAAGAACAATCCGCCATATTACACACAAAAAAAAAACCAACATCCAAAAATGACAAGACCTAGGCTTTAAAAACAAAGATAAAACCATCATAAACCACCTCAGAGAACGACATACTAATAATAATTTGAAAAAACACACATCTAAAAGGAATTATTAGTTGATATTAAGACATATACATACATAAAAATATAGTGAATAGGGGTACCCCGGAACTGTTAGGATATTAATAAAATATAGGTATATTAGTGAATTAATAAATATTAAAAACAACCTGTACCGTGAACTGTAATCCTCTTTTCCCAAACCTCCATCCCATAGACCTAGAAAACATTCTTCCTAGAAAACCCAGCACTCCTCCATTGTACCACAATGGCACTACCAAGTCACTCCTAAACTTCTTCTTTGGTCAGCCCAACTAACTGTCCACCTAACCTAACATTTCTCATGTGATAAATAATATTATAATACATTATTTTACATTACAAAATACATATAAATAATTATTTAATACAATGCCTAAACAGAAAATTAAATTAGTCAAATTTAAAAATTAAAATTATATCTACACTAAAAACATATTTTACAACTATGATTATTGACTATGTACAAACAGTGAGTTAAATTAATAACATTTGAAATACTATAAACATATCTACACTAAAAAAACATATTTTATAACTAATACAATGTAATGCATTATATTACATTTGTCAAAAATTAAAAATTATTAACATATATTTTACACTAAAAACATATTTTACAACTATAAGATTATATGTACAAATAATGAGTTAAATTAATAACATTTGAAATACTACAAACATATCTACACTAATAAACATAGTTTATAACTAACACTATGTACAAACAGGGTCCTACTTGCCATTTTTCTCTAAAAAAATTATAATGTTGAAGTAACCTAAATACAATTGAAATAATTACATTAAAAACCTGAAAAAAAATAATATTAAAAACCTGAAACTAAAAATAATATTAAAAACCTGAAATTAAAAATATTATTAAAAACCTGAAATAAAAAATTAATTAATGACAAATATATATCAGCAACAACCACAAAAGCAAAACTAACGAAACAGAGATGGATGAAAAAACCTATCGAAAAGCTTTCAAAGAGGCCACCTATACAGAGAACCTAATTCTAAATAACAGAACATATTTAGACAAAAAGAAAAAACTCCACAAACTAAAATTGCTGAACCACTGAAAAGAACAAATCGCCATATTTGACACAAAAAAAATAAAAACTCCCAAAAATGACAAGACCTAGACCTTAAAAACAAAGACAAATCTATCACAAACTACCTCAAGAGAATGTCACACTAATAATTTGAAGAAACTCACCTACAGGAATTATTAATTGATATTAAGACATATATATATATATATGTAAAAAACATGATGCATAGGGGTACCCCGGACCTGTTAGGAAATTAATAAAATGTATGTATACTAGTTAATTAATAAATATTGAAAACAACCTGTACCGTGAACTGGACTCCTCATCCCAAACTTCTATCCCGTAGACCTAAAAAATATTCTTCCTTGAAAACCCTCCACTCCTCCATTGTAGTACAGCGGCACAATGTCACTCTTTCTCTAGTTTGCCCAACTTCCCATTTCCCATGTCTTTAATATTGAGTACATAAAAAAAATTAAATAGTCGAAAAAATATATTAACAATCTAATTTATTAAATAAATAGTTAATATTAAAAATAATGTTTATTATATGAAAATAAAATGAGCATAGGTTTACCATAAACCACTGAATTTCATATATATTTTAATAAAAAGGTTGTAAATTCAAATTCTCTAAAGGATTATTATTTTAAACTATAAAAAAAATTATATATAGGTACATGGCATAATATTGATTTCAACATTGGTACTTTTAATGATGTTTAAAACTAAAATGTAATAAGTATATTAAATAAATTAAGTTTAAATTTAATCTTTGTAAATAATTGGAAAGGAAAATAAGAATAAAAGATCACTTAAAAGATAAAAAAAAATTAGTTTGACTTTTGATACGAATATAACACCATTAAAATTTAAAGTAATATATACTTAAAAAAAGACTATGGGATGGAACGAAAGATTATTGAATTTAAAAATTATTTATATTATCGATATTACCTATAGTATCGCTAGTAAAAATAAAATAAAAATTGAAATTATTAGGGAGGTAGTATATTAAATGTTAAAATTAAAAATATTTAAAATTTGAAGAAAAAAAAAACAACCAAAAGTGCGAGGACCTTGCAGGATTTTATTTAGATTTTAAATAAAATGGTAGTATATTTAAATTATAATTTGAATAATTTAATTTTACAAAAATATTAGGGTAGGTATTTTTGATTTGAATAAAAACTTAAAATTTTATTGTAGATCATTGATTTAAGTTACCTAATAATTATTACCTATATGAAGAATATGTTATTTATAAGAGACAAGACAGTAGTAATGTTATTATTGCTACTTTTGATCAAGTAAAATTTAATAAATTAAAAGAAATTAGAAATTTAAAGATTCACAAATAAAATGTACTTACCTTCTTATGTTCTCTTGCAGCGAAATCTTTCCACGTCTTCAGCGGCCGGCTGTTGTTTTTGCACTGACACTAAAGTGTAAAGAACTAAAGACTAAACCTAACAGATATGCTATGTTTATGTTAAAATTTTAGCAACACCTACATGGTTGCAGCCAATAGACGTCACTGTAATCGTATGTTTTCAACTCGATAAAGGCAGGTTTTGAATATTAGAATGTTATGTTAATAATTATTGATGTTTCTATTGTTGAAAACCTGTTTCTATTGAGTTGAATGGTTGAATCTTAGATAATGGATAATGAGTAGAGCTACTGGTTGAAATTTTCAACTTGAAAACTTAAAGCCAACATCTATTGGTTCTTACTATATCAGTAACATGTCAGTTAACTTCTACGAATGCGCGAATTAGTAATATTGTCATTTTTTTTTTTACCAATGATGCATGTGCAATGCATGTAGTCAAAGACGTGATTCCAACAGCTATTGGTTTTACTACACCAATAAGAAATCAGATCAATTAAGCTTAAGCACATGCACGAGTTGGTACTTAGTAGTGTTAGTACCGCATGTACAGTATCTATACACGTACCTACACATAGTATTTGTCACATACACTGAATAGCTTAATCTATACTCTATAGTATATTATGATCTAATAAGGGTTGAATGGTAATTTATCGTTTCAATAACAATAATATTTTAAATTATTGTAATTACAATTGATGTTTAACTTTAATTTTTTTATTTTAGATTCTGAACGGAGTGATGGAATTTGTTGATTTTACAATGATGTGTGTTTTTTTATTAATTTATTTTTAGATTCTGGACGGAGTGAAGGAATCCATTGATTTTACAATGATGTGTGTTTTATTTATTTTTTTTTTTTTGTGTCTGTCATCACGTTTTGGGGCAGTAAAAATGCTTCGATTTGCTTAAACAGCAACTTTTCTAAAAGGAAAGTAAATGTAGATGGTATTTGGGCAAGTCAAAAATCCAACTTTTTTAATACTTTTTAAGAAAATCGAAAAAAACGATAAAAAAATTACAAAAAAAACAGAAAATTTTACGCAAAATCACGTTTTTACAAAATACATTTTTTTTAAATGCTCTAACTCAAAAACCGCAACAACTTGAAATTTTCACAAAATCTTTATATTGGCATTCTCTATACGTGGTTATATCTTCAAAGTATTTTGACATATTTTGACTTATTTATGGACAATTTAAATTTATGATTTTTGTAAAAAATTTTTCTTTTTAAACATCTATGAAATTTAATTAGCTAGCCGAAAACTCTTGAAATTTTAATACAAGGTTTATTACAAGTTAAACTTATCGTAACTATAAAATATTGTAGATCGTTTAACTCAAACTTTTTTTATAAGCCCATAAATTTCAAATTTGTTTAAAATATGTTAAAATCGCGATGATTTGCAAGTTATTTTGTAGTTGAAAATTATATTCTTGATAGCATGTATTAAATAACATACTAAACAAAGCAATAAATCATAATTCTGAACATTTTGAAAAAATTAAAGAATTCAATGATATTAGGGTATTTTGTATAACATGAAATAAAATAAAAGCCATAAATATCTATCATTATAAAATCAATCTACCTATATCTGTTATGACTTATAATCAAAAACATGATCAATTCAATGAAAATTACACAAATTATATTATAATATTCCTAAATAATACATATTCTGTGGGTTAATTGAGTTCATTTTGTTCATAATGTTTTCACAGTGCTTCGAGTTTATCAGGATTAACTAGAAAAATTTACATATTCAATACATGACAAATTTAAAATACAATTGAAATCAAATAGGACATTAGATTAATTTGAAGAAAAAATAACTGATTTGGTTTGATTATATTTAAAATAATTTTATTTCCAATAAATAATATTCATATGTATTCAAGATTACAAAAAAAAATGCAGCGTTTATATATACATTTATAACTCAGAAGTAAAGTTCTGTTTTAAGTGTTTCACAAAAGAATCAGTATTTGATAAAGAGATAAGCTGCCTTTATTATTATTATGAAATAACATAATCAAACATCAAATAATAGAGAAATTCTTTTTTTTATATAATAACAAAAAAAAATATTATAGTAAAAAGAATCCCTTATTATTGCTTATTTTGTGCTCCACATTTTAATTACTACTGTAATTCATTAACTGCAAAAATAGTACCTATATTCATTCAAATGTATGGAGCACAAAAGTATTTAAAATAATTAGATGTTTCTAAATCAAAATGATATTAATTACAATAGATGAAAGATAAAATAATGAATACAATAATGAATAAATAATAATAATAATAATAATCACATTTAAAATTCAACAGTAAGCACATCATAAATAAAATGTTATACAATGAGGAAACTATTATTAAAAACATAATCTAATATTTGATATATCTTATTGATGTTTGGTCATATAAAGTAACAATACACTTCAATAATAATGATAATAATAATGATAATTATAATAATAATAATAATAATAATAATAATAATAATATAAACCAAATTGATGAGTATGATAATTAGGATAAATAAATAATATAAGTATTAACTATAAACAAAATGTGATAGTTAAGACATGGTGATAATGGGATTCAATTAGGAAAATGTTTTTTGCCAATAATAATAATAATAATGATACATATTTAAATAAAGTGAAGGGATCATTAATAACAATTGGGAACATTTTTAATTTACAAATGATTAATTGGATATTAATTAATAATATTATTTTTAATAAGAAGGTGGCGATGACTTGTGGACTGTATCTAAGAGCAATTGTAAGCCAGTACGCTCTTCACGTAAATCATTCAATTGTTTTTGTAGTTCTTGATAGACTAAGCGTAAATGAGCATTCTTTTCTTCTAATCTAAATAGTACAAAAATAGTTTTGGTAATGAATAAAACTAATGAATAGTTCTTAATCAATAATGTTTTTGACTAATCAATTACTTGCAAAATGATGATGATTCTATTGGCAGTACATTATGAACTTCTGATCCAGCTGTAGATGAATTTTCATTGCTTTGTGTTTCTGAAACTTTAAAATTCAAATATAAATAAAATAATATATAAAAGATTATGAATGACTAATAAACATAATTATTAAGCATGATTAATACTTATTATGTTTATTTTGTGGAGTTTCTATATTATTTCTATATATAACTGTAATTTATTGTAAGTATAACTTAATAGATATTATATATAATAGCATTGATTTTAAATACTATATAGTATTTATTATTAATGATTTTACTAAAAACTATATTCTTACAATACTTATTTCAATGTTAAACTTACGTGGCTTTTTGTAAACTTGAAAAGCCCCAGGACATTGTGCAAAATCAGCAAATTGACCAGATTCAGTTCTCTCACCGTTTTGTCTTAAACCATTTATTTCAACATTTGAATTCTAAAATATAAATAATTTCTTTATTTATTCTCTTATTAGAGAGGTGAAATATTCTTACTGGACTAGGAGTTATTCGTGGAGGAACAACTGGAGGTCCCTGTGTTGAATTTACAGCTCCAAATTTGCCTATAAAATAATATTATTAGATAACTAAATGAACACAGTAAACAAAAATTACCAAGTTTATTGAGATCTAGAGAGGAACTACGCATATGAGCACGATAAGGCCGTGGGGGTGGTGGTGGAGGAGGTTCTTTCTTTGCCATTACAACAGGTAAACTTGCAGGTCCTGAATTCCTAAAATAAAATCAAAAATAATATTAATTAATTAAAAATGCATAGCTTACAATTAAAATAGTAATAAAAATTCAACTTACATATCTTCACTATAATATGTTGGTAAAGGAGGTGGAGGTATAGCACCAGGTCCTACATCTAAAATTTAAAATGAAAAGCTAACAAGGTTAAGACAGGTTAAAGAAATATTCAATTCAAAAATTAATTGATGATTTATGAGTTTTATAAATGTAACAAAAATTAAGTCTTTGTTTTTAATAATCAGGGCCTCAGATCAATAGCATTTGCATACTTTTTTTATTCATTGTAAAATAGAGCAGAGTATGAAATAAATTAATTTCTCGATGCCATAATAACAAATCTAAAATTTGTATATGCATATATTCACATAATTCGTAGATTTTGCAGGAAGGTGCTTGTTCTGGATATTTTAACAAAACATTAAAATTTAAAAACTGCAAATTCCAAACTGTATCAAAAAAATTAAATATTATTACAATCTTATATACCTATTTACTAGTACCAATAGTACCTAAATCTAATAACTCGTTAATTTCTTTGTGTAGATAAAAATTACTTTATTCTTAGATAATACGTTAGCTTGTAACAACTGTATCTTTTTCGGGTAATTATTTTCATACACATAATATATTTAAAATGAATAAAGTAGAGCTTGCTAATGGTGCACATTTAAGAAACTATATGTCTGAATTTGAATCTGAAATATTATTTACAGATTGGTTTGTTTTATTTTCTAAAGTTAATAGAAATTAATTTTAAAAAAGGTTTAGTGCGAAGTGAACCAATACATTTGAACTGAAAAAACGTTAAAAGTGCCAAACACCAATCAGATCAAGTTCTAAGGAAATCATAACAAATCAACTAACCAAATCAGACTTTCAAAGATTTATCCTAAGTTTTTTTTTTAAGTTTTAATAAATAATAATAGATATTTTAAATGCATATCTCAGTGCTAACTGCTTATTATTGTATTTTTAAATGCTATAAGTTCCGAGCTCTGTTAATAATTATTAATATACATACGGCTTAGTTTTTTAGCTTGAGGCCTTTGAATTGATTTGATTGAAACCATTTCTTCAACATTATTTAGAAGTGTATCTTTTTCTTGCTCTTCCAAACAATTATCAATACCTGGAGTAACTCGAACAGCAACTGGATGTAAAATTTTTGGATCCTGAATATTATACATAAGAAATATAAACTTCAAAAACTACCATCAATTTGTAATAAATTTAAAATTAAAATTTATAAAAATGTTCAATGCTTAGACATTTAAAAGTATTTTTAAGCTTTTAAATTATAAAATCTCTTAATCTTAAATAAATAGATAGATTTAAAAATTGATAGTTAAAAATAAGAATATTAACTAACTTAAATATTGAATAATTTAAGTATATTATTGTACTTGTTCAACAGAAGATTTTTGAAAATCAAAATTGACTGGTTTAGGTCCAGGTGATGACAATGAACTAGTGGGGGAATCAATAAATTTGGTCCACTGAAAGTATAATAAATGTAATTAAAATAAAGAATATATGTATTTTAATAATATGAACAACATAATAATATTATTTACTTCTTTGCTTTTAATGCTGCTTGTTGGCGATACAATAGAATTGTTTCCAATACTGATCTGAACTGGTGATACAGCTGGTGGCACTAATGATGGCGGTAATTTTTTAGGTAAAGTAATATTGTTGCGCCTAAGAACAACTAAGTGCATGGCCAGTTTGAATTCAGCGAGTGAAAGTGCTCCATCTTTGGTTACATCAGATAGTTGCCTAAATAAATGTAATTAGATAAAATATTTTGTTTACTAGAAATATTCTTTAATTTTATACCATATTTCTTTAAGTTCATGCAATGGCAAACGAGATTTTTCGAAAAATGATCGTGCTATTGAGCCTGATAATAAAGCTTTTGGGTTAGGTTGCAATGAAAAAAATTGTTCTTCATAGTATTTACTCTGCTCCTCATTCATACTCCAAATTCCAACGCCATTAGCAGATGAAACTGTTTCACAATCAGAAGAATCTGCTTCCTCTTCTGTACCTAATAATTGCCGCTGTTCATCACCCCATGCTAAGAAAATAATTTACATTAGTATTAAGGTCATATAATATAGTTAAATACATTTTTTCTGTAATATGAAAAACTTGATATTTTAATTTTAATTTTCTTGGTATAATTCCATAGTTTAAGTTGTATGCTATCGTTTCAAAGTCATAATTAACAGGTTCCATCTCCAAAGCGTATAAATCTAAAATGTCAACACACAACTAAAGACATAAAATTCAATTGTAATATTCTATGTATTATGTATTGGAATCAATAATAATCATTTATAAATGCCTTATTAAATATTATACGTATAAACTTAATATGAAAAAACCTTCAGCAATGTACTTTTGTAAAACAAGGTACACAACTAAAATTAGAATAATGAGAGTAGACAATAAAATATGTACAATGCACTTTCACCGAACATGCGAAAACTCTTATTGATGTAAAATATGATGTACATTTAATATAACTATCTCACATAGGCGAGTGGAATGAACAATGAGAGCTACAGAATTAGTTATATATTCGAAGTAATTACTATGGGTCCATTGTGCGAGGACAACTAGTTGGCAAAAAACATCCAAAAATGCTAAATAATACAGAGGCAATCCAGCAGTATATAAAAAAAGCTCTGAATTAGCACTGAATTCAGATGAATCTAGTTATTCAGTAAAGTAGATCTAACTGTTATTGTCATCAACTTTTTATACTATTTTACTTATTAATTACTATATTGATTTACTTAGTGTTAATAAGACAATCATAATAGTCAATAGTATACTTGATTTTATATATAATATTCTCTAACACTTAAAAATTTGTTACACTGTCCAATTAAGCACTTAGCACGTAATATATTTTTAAGTGTTAAAGAATAAAGATAAGGAAATTTGTAATAAAACAATCAACAAAAACTTTAATAAATTAACTATTAAATTTAAAATAATATAAAGAAATTTTAAACTTTAACCTTGAAACTATTGGCCATATGTAGGTTATTTCTTGTTTTGAGATTTAAAAAACAATTATTTATTTATTTTAAAAAGCTTTCTGCATAATACAAACAATTATTTAAAGAGAAGAATTTCAATTATTAGATTTCATCATACAGAAGATAAGGAATATTACAGAGGTTAATATTAATTTGAGTGTTTTTAATAGTATATTACAATAAAATTGAAATGTGTAAGACAAGGTGTACATATATTTTCAAATATTAAATGTATTAAGTACAACCATACTGTAATGAAAAACAAAAATACTATAAATTAGTAATGTAGAGACTAGAAATTCTGGTATTTTAAAATTGTATTCATTTATTTTCATGTAAACATACATGAAATATGTTTAAAGCATTAGCTCAACAGGTTGGTTAAACCTTAAAATAGATTAGAATAAAACTGAATAAATTAATAAAAAAGAATAACACGAACGGTTTAATTAGGTTAATAGTTCATTACTTGGTCCGTGCCAATGGACCCAATTTTTATCTTGGACACTGTTGGTGGGCGTTGGTGAATCACTAGCCGTGCTCGAAGCTTCTGTCGCTGAACTGTTTCGAGTGCGTTCCGTGTCTATCATAACCATTTGACTGTCCGTCATAGTAATTATTTGATACTCCTAAAAAAAAAAAGAATAAAATAATACGAAGGGCAAATAAAAATGGATAAAACCGAGTCCAACATTGACTATCATCGTGTAGAGACTAGAATTACCTTGTATGGTAAAACATAAAACCATCATACGTTCACTAAACAATAATCGACAATGGAAAAATAGGCCGATAACATTACGTTTCGCATGCCAGATGACGACAACGAACAGAAGATGAAATGGAAAGTATCAAGAGCGTAGAGTGCACGTCCAAAAGCTTTGGAATGAGTACAAGACGAGTTACAAATTTACGATTCGCCTATCATGTAGGAATTCACCAAGATATTGTTAATTGAACATAGTTTATTATCATCAGTTAATTGATAAAAATAAATAAACAAATCATACTAGCATGAAGCAATGTCCGCATTCTCTCGCGCTGCCTAAGCGTTTCTAACTTCTACCCAGTCGGAACCTTCGGCGCGCCGGTAAACGGTTGTTTTTGTGACTAATTAGTTTAATTCTATATAATATATTATATTAATATAGTGTCTAAATCTAGTCACTAAGTTGTCTAGGTTTATAGATATATGTAAATGTAATATAATTAATAATAATATAGTGTCTTAAAAATAACGCCGGATTTAAAACTACTGTAGATCATATTTATTTATTTTAAAATAACAAGAAAAACCATATTCTATACAGAAAAGGTTAAGGTTTAAATATGAAAAATAATATCGGGCATATGCCCGAATTATGCCGCACCCGAAAAAGTTTTTGTAATTTTTGCATAAACAAATTTGATCTATAGCAGTTTTAATTTTAAACCCGGCGTTATTATTAATATTAATTTTCATTATTATGCAATTATTACTTATTAATTATTATATATTATATAATGTCTGTGGTAGTGACCTAACCAGTATCAGTGATCTCACGTGTTCACGTCCAGTTCATAAACCACGGACTAAGATTTCAATGTTGTATCTAAGTCATAGTCATTGTTCTGTTTTATGATCACAAATTATTATGATACCGAACCATAGCGGCGAGTAAACCTGGTAGGTCCGGCCGGTCCGGGCCTACCCACTTTTCTCTAAAAATAAATGTTTTATATCGTATTGAATCGTGTAGTCTATATTACTATAATGTATGTATTTAAATTAATATTGTAGATACGATTTTAATTATTAAAAATAAATCCCGACTGTATTTAATCGGTCCAACGTCCAAAATACGTTTTATTCATTCAAACTTATTTTATTTTGAATATTTTTATTTCTAATATCAACCTGATCAACAATGACAAGTTGCAGACTAAAAAATTAAACTTTTTTGTCTACTGAAAGAGAAATAAGAGGAAAATTAATAGATAATCCATCTGCTATAATAGACGAGTTTGTGTCAATGAAAAAAAAGAATTTAAAATTTAAAATAAATACATATTATATGCGTATAATAAATATATAGTATAAGGTATTCTATTACTTTTTTATTAAATAAAAAATATTCATTGATAATCCTTACATCAGACTTCCGGGCAAAAACAGAAAAAAGTGTAACTACGTCTCTGGTTCGAACATTTTCGGTTCAGCTTTCACCGCCATCAAATAACTACTGGCTGTGAGGCGTCGGTGGTCGCTGTTGGCTACACTGCACGTGGCCGACCGTAAGTCGCAACGGCGGCAGACCAGTTTTTTGATTCGCTGTCGTTGTCCAACAACTAGTCGGCGTTTTTAGATTATCACCACTCTTTATTTTGGCGTGTTTTTGGCGCAATTTATTGTTTTTTTTTTCCCCCGGTCGACATTCGACATTACCAAGTGGGAAGTGCAGCGTATCGTTCTCCAGGTGCGTGTCTCATCCGTTTTTCATCGAACTCGGTGAAATCGTGAGTTTCTGTAGCGAAAACACGTCTCTGCGCATCCGACGTGCGGACTACGAATCCGGACGATTGCAGTGTGCGTGTCTACAGTGTACTGCACGGATTACCGGCATCAACTGACCACGATGGGTGACAAGGAAGCTGGTAAGAACCGGCGCTCGCAATAGCGTCCGAATGGGCATCGTTTCTAATGGCCAAATTATGTGTTTTGCGTTTTCGTTAGATACTTTCGATGAAGCTGTTGAGGAAAGAGTAATAAACGAAGAGTACAAAATATGGAAGAAAAATACACCGTTCTTGTATGACTTGGTCATGACGCACGCACTCGAATGGCCATCGTTGACTGCCCAGTGGCTACCGGACGTTACACGGTATTAAATCATTAGATTAATCTTACTAGACAGACTCATACCGCAATATTTTCCTCTTTGATGTTTTTGATTTTTACTAAAATCGAGCTACTACTCAACAGTGACTGGCAAACAGTTGTCAAATTCTCAACCTATGTGTTATACTTATCTGTAAATTGGTATTGAACCATAATTTTTGACCAATATCTCTTGGGTTCATGTAAAATGATAATGATTGTTTCTACTGTTTGTAGTATAGTTTATCTGGATACTTAATACTATAATTTAGATAAAAGTGTAATTCATTTCTATTTTAACAAAAAGTTTTTTCAAAACTACTCATAAATTAATGTACTTTTTTTAAGTTCAAGTACCAATTGTAACTTACTGGATTGTTATTTGTTTTAAACATCAAAAAACATATTTTTACGTTTCAAAATGTTATGTAAGAAAACATAAATATATTCATTATTTCAACTTCAATTGATAATAGGTATTACAATTTATTTTTTGGCCTTTTACTTTTTTAGTCCTGAAGGTAAAGAATATTCCATCCATCGTTTAATACTTGGTACCCATACTTCAGATGAACAAAATCATTTGTTAATTGCCAGTGTACAGTTACCAAATGAAGATGCTCAATTTGATTCCTCTCATTATGATGGTGAAAAACAAGGTATGAAATTATTAATTTTAAATTAGTGATTATTTTTAATACATTATAGTTTATTACAGAATATGGTGGTTTTGGTTCAGTAAGTGGCAAAATTGAAATAGAAATTAAAATTAATCATGAAGGTGAAGTAAATCGGGCTCGTTACATGCCTCAAAATCCATGTGTCATTGCTACTAAGACTCCATCTAGTGATGTATTAGTGTTTGATTATACTAAACATCCATCAAAACCTGATCCTAATGGAGAATGTCAACCTGATTTAAGGTTTAAACGAATATATAATTAAATATATATACTTAATAAAAATTAAGAAAATTTTTTTTGCAAAATAGATTAAGAGGTCATCAAAAAGAAGGATATGGTTTATCATGGAATCCTAATTTAAATGGGTATTTGCTAAGTGCTTCTGATGATCACACCATTTGTCTATGGGATATCAATGCTACTCCTAAAGAACACAGAGTTGTAGAAGCTAAAACAATATTCACTGGACATACTGCTGTTGTCGAAGTACATCATTAAAAATTGTTACTTGGTTAATGTTTTTTGAAATTAATTAATTTACCTATAGGATGTTGCTTGGCATCTATTACATGAATCATTGTTTGGATCTGTTGCTGATGATCAAAAACTAATGATATGGGATACACGGGCCAACAACACTAGCAAACCTTCCCACACTGTTGATGCTCATACTGCTGAAGTAAACTGTTTATCTTTTAATCCATATTCAGAATTCATTTTAGCCACTGGAAGTGCTGATAAAGTAAGTTTAAGTAATTTTCGGTTCTAATCAAATTCTTTTAATTAATTTCTATTTTTTTTTTTTCAATAGACTGTAGCATTATGGGATTTAAGAAATCTTAAATTAAAGTTGCATTCATTTGAATCCCATAAAGATGAAATATTCCAAGTTCAGTGGTCACCCCATAATGAGACTATACTAGCATCAAGTGGTACAGATAGGCGTTTACATGTTTGGGATTTAAGTAAAATTGGTGAAGAACAATCACCCGAAGATGCTGATGATGGTCCACCTGAACTTTTGGTAATAATTTTTACAATATGATATATGATATACAATGTAATATAATAACTTAATTGAGATTTAAATATCCAGTTCATTCACGGAGGTCATACTGCCAAAATATCGGACTTTTCATGGAATCCAAATGAACCTTGGGTTATATGTTCAGTATCCGAAGATAATATTATGCAGGTAATTGAAATTTAATATATTAATGTTATTAAACAATATATTTGAATTAATTTTGATTTTAGGTGTGGCAAATGGCTGAAAATATTTATAATGATGAGGAACCAGATGCCAGTAGCCCCGAAGTAGATGCACCTGCTCCTTAAATTCCTTTTTTATGTTTATTATTATTGTCGAAAGTTATTGTAAGCTTGTAAGCATATTATGTCTGGTTTTTTTCTAATTAATAGGTTAAGTTTCTGAAATGTAAATATATATGCACTGAGTATATCCGATATACACTCTTATCTATGCTCCCCTTTGTACTATATAATATATTATCTATTTTACATTTAAATAATTTTTTTATGTACATTTTATATTAATTATGCTAGATGTATTAAAATTCTTCAAGATCATGATAATAATTATCAGATTCATTAATTTTTATTTTTAATGATATAAGTTCTTGATTTTTTTTTTATTTATTGATTTTTTTTTTTTTTTTGTACCATAATTGGGAATAAACTCAAAATAGAAATATACTCAGAAAAAGTATTAATGTTTTATTATTTTTCTACAAGTGAAAAAGAAAAACCAAACAATTAAAAAAATAATAACAAAACAATGAATAGTTTTTTAAGTACGCATGCGAAATGAAAATATTTTTAACCTATTACATTTTATAAGTCTCAATATTATATATATATATATATATAAAAAAAATTATATATAAATAAGTATGCAATTGATATACACATTAATACATTTTATACGGAGCTAGGTTTAACTATAAATTATCACAATCTTTTCATTTCAATCATAAATGTTAACAAAGAAAAAATCCTCGGTATTATATTTCCCATCGAATTTTTTCTGGTTTAGGAACAAAAAAAAAAAGTACACAAATTTATGTAATGGTTAAAAAAAAAAAAACTAAATTTAAACTTAATATAGTATGTCTTAACATTAATTTGTTCATCTTCATTTTATGTCCCTTGTATTTGTGCGTCTATTTATAATAAAGATGCAAACCAAATGTAAAGATGAAATAATATTAAAAATTGGAAGATCGAATAAACAAGATATATAATTAATTAACTGAGGTTGAAGCCTCATTGGTCGAAAACAAAAAAAAATTCATTAACTGTAAGAAAATTAAAATAATGTGTTCATGGGAGTGGGGAGTATTTACCTATTGAATCCCTATATTATTTGTACCATTTTCAAAAATAAAAATAAAATATTTTAATTAATAATAAAGAATCATAAAAATATTTTATTACAAAGGTTTCGATCATAATAGCTAACGTATAATAGAATCTGTTTAGAAAGAGAAAAGAGATTTTGTAGTCAGTTTTGAAGGACACAGCAATTCTGTTTACAAATGCTAAAACAAAGTAAAGGTTATTATTAAAATAACTATAAATAAATATTGTAATAATTTAATTATACTCAGTAAATTTTATTCAACTCATTAATAAATTAAAATGCAACGATGGCTTTTATTTGTTGATAAACAACATTCAGCGTGCATTGCTCAAGAGAATGTATTATGCGAGTATTGTCTTAGTGTAACAGACAATATTGCAAAATTCCTATGCACAAATCAACATTTTGCCATCTAGATTCTAGAGAATCAAATTTTAAGAAATATTTCTGCTGAGATTATGACATATATTTTTTGTTGTAATTTTATACTTTCTCAACTATTTTACCTTCTACTATAGTAAAAGTATGAACTTGTTATGAAGTGACAGTATTCATATGTTGAATACTCTTGATGATGAATACATGCACCAAAAAGTTAACTATTAGTATAGTTAAATATTTTGAATCACTGTCAGGTATAAATTAAATTTGAAATCATTGGTCTCTTTAATATAAGTGTTTGGTTGGATTATTAATAAACGTTATTTTCAAATAAACCGTTTACGAAATATGTCACTAAATGTAAAGACCATTAGATCTTATGATTTATCCCAAACTGTGCACTGCGGTACCACAAGCCTAATTGAGGCACTATAAAAATAAAACTATAGTTCAATAAACTACTTTTTATAGTGTTAATTTATTATGCATGTAACAAATTTTTATTGTAGTACTCCTGTGAGGTACCAAGATGAAAATTGGTCTAAAAAAGGGCACCACCTCGAAAAAAGTTTACGAACCACTAACAATAAACTTAAGACTAGATATATCATATTCTAATAACTAAAATGAATAAGACTGAAATCAACCATGGAAAATTTTACAGATATCTGTATTAAATCAATACAATGAACGCACTGAACATGCTGTAAATAAAAGAACCAGACTATTATGAGTATGACCATTGTAGAGACAATGTTATTTAGTATACTATTTATATGATTCATTAAAACATATTTACTTTTAAAAGAAAATTAAGCTTCAGTGACTAAATGTGAACTTTTTTTAGGAGTATATATAGTGGCGTTTGGATCAAGGCTAGACTGTGGTGAATTACTACCACCGAACCTCATAGTTGGCGACCCTCCAACAGAGTTAACCATGTGGTATGTGTTATTTGGTGGCATCATTATCATTGACTGAGCCATTTTGGACTTGAGTTCTTCAATCTCTTTTTCTTGAGATGAAATTGTGTCTAATAACAAAAATCTACATTAAGTCACTATTCTAAAACATAATAATGATCAATATTACTAATTTTAATTTCTAGTTGTCTTTTGGCTTCTCCTAACGCCGAGAACAAATCAAGTTTAATACGTGTTTCTGCACTCAAACTGTGTTCCAAATGAGCGTTTTTTTCTTTATACTCTTTCAACTTAGTCATAACTAAATCAATTTGTTCTTGACTTTCTTTGTATAGTTGAAGCTCCTACACCAACAAAAATAATCCATATTCAATATTCAATTAGTTTTAATAATTATCAAATTTTTTTTATTTACATCAACTTTTTTTTGGGCCGCTACATATTGATCATCTTTTATTCTGAGATCTTTACGTAGGGATTTGGCTTCGTTTTCTAACTCTCTGCGCCTAACTTTACAGCTTTCAGTACATTCAGGTCTAAAATAAAATTAAACATTATTACTTTGTATTGAATTGTTACAATATTTACTTTAACAATCACAGATAAGCACTTACTTAATATTTAAAGCTGCAAGTCTAGAAGCAGCGAGATCTTCAACTTTCTTTAACAGTCGTCTTTCTGAGACTAATTGTGACTCATATAAAAGCCTTTGTCGTTTTTCATCTGACAAACGTTTTTCAAGTTGAGACACCAGCTGCCTATCATTTTGATGAGTTACTAGTAAATTTAAAACTCTAAAAAAAAAAAAATTTTGTAATTTAATGTTCAATTTAATACATTTTAATTATTTATAAATTATTTTACTTGGACTTAGTATCTTCATGTTCTTGTTTCAGCTTTGTTAACTCAAGTGAAGTATTGGAGTAATCACTCAAAGTAGTATTAAGCTGATTTTTTAGTTCTTTTTCTGACTGACAAGTTGAATGAAATTCACATTTAAGCCTTTTCAATTCAATCTCCAATCTAATAGTTAATTAAAAAACATTAAAAATATTATTATATTCATAGTTTTAAGCATAATAAAATCTTACGTTTCACAATATATGTCTTTAGGATCGACGACAATTAAAGGCTTAACTAATCTTGGTGGTGAGATGCCTTTAAGTTTATTAGATTCTTTCATGCTTGAGTTTTGATTATTACACTTAGGTTGATTATTACTTTTAACTGATGACACTCGAGTCACCCTTTTATTTTTTTCTGTTTCTTTACTTACATGATTTTCTTGATTACTATTACATCTATAATGATAAATTCAATACAATTATTAGTAAGCTCATAGAAATATAATATTTATCTTGAGAAATAATACATACATTAATTTATCATTAGTTACTAATTTTTTATTTGGTATATCAGTACATATTGTTTCCTGTTTTTCAGGTTTTTTATGAGGAACACTACCATTTGATACAACTTTATTATTAGATATTTCGTTGTTTTCATCGGCAGGTACTTCACAAATTGATTCCAACCATATTTCTACAAATATATAATATTTTAGTAAAGATGGATTTGATTAATATTCAGACATAAAATTACCTCCATCATCATTGTCTTGACTAGATATAATGGAGCCAGTAGTTTTATCAAATGGTAAAGCGTCTAATAATAAATTTTGGTAAAATTCATTTTCCTTAGAAACCCTTTGTTGTTGTTTCTAAAAAAAAAAATGATAATTACTAAAATAATTTTAGGAAATATAAGTAATTAGATAAAATGTAAAAATGTATTTATTACCTGTCTCAGTTTGAGACTTAAATAACTTTTGAAACCAAAACATAGCGTAACAACAGGATACCCAATGCTATAAAGCAGTAAGAACCGTTGTATTATTAATACAATAATATACACGTACACGTATCTATATGTATCTTACCAGTTAGCAGCTAAGGGTTTACATAAAACCAATTTATAGGGTATATGGTCAGGATTGTTCAGTCGAATATAAGCTTCCACATAGATGTACAAGACTAAAAGTGTTACGACTGGCCAAGAAACACATTTTTCTATAAAATATTTATAACTATTAGGATATTAAAATAAAACTATGTAAAAAAGTTTAATATTGAAATTTTACTAACCTGCTTGATAAATATACTGAACCCAGAAATAAGTACTAGCAACAAAAAGTAACCAATGCACAGGAATAAAGAAAAAACATACCATGTCTGATGTTAGTGCAATACAAACAAAAAAGACTGTATAAACCTGTAACATAAAAAATGTTAAATATAATAATCAATAAAATTCACTATGACATTCAGTAGATAGTTAATACTAAAAATATAGTTATACATGACATTTAAATTTATATAAGGTAATAATAGTATTTCTTCATAATGTGACCTAAAACTATTACAAATAAATGAATAAAAAGTAAGGCATATCTTGGTTCGAGTCCATTTCAGTTAATAATAAGTTTCAGGAAATATAGAGAAGGTACCTCCATTTGCATAGCTTATATAGGTATTCATTGATTACAATTTAATATTCTTAATTATCAGTTGTTATTGATGCGGTAGTTAATGATTTTAAATGAAAACTCTTTATAATCGAATAATTGTTATTTATTAATTTTACTAGAGTTAATTTAATCTTATTGGAAAGAACTGATGTGAGGTATTATAAAATGGTAGTCTTTCTGAATAACAACAAAACTATTGTAGGTATGACATTAGTACTTACAAATCCTTGATGTTTGATCCCTTCTATGATTTTGTGAAATAGAAGCCAAAAAGGCCAGACGTACTCGAATCGAAAATGTAATAAATAATCGAGTAGTATGAGAACAAGCCAGATACCAAACAGCTTCAGGTAATGGATTGAACTAAAACAACATTACACGATCAGTGCCGAGCCGTTCAAAACACACATTTTCGTAATATTTAATACCTCCAGTAGATCCCTTCAGTGGCAGATTTGTTTCTTTTCAAAGCCTTTCGAGATTTTCCGCAATCGCCATTCCTTCTCTTCATACTACCAATTATGTCTATTCAGATACATATATAAAAATCGTGAATATGATTGTTGGAAAGACGTAATGAAAAAAAAAGAGCCGTGTTAAGGCGTGCGGCAAAGGTACTTGGCTGCAGTGTCCCGTTTCACATAGTAATGTTTATTTATATTTATTTATGTTTCGAGAAATCGTAGTTGATTGCAATATTATTATTATTGAACAGTGCGAGTTACAAAAATAATAAAGAGAAGAAATAAATCCATAAAAATCATAACCAACAAAAAATCCTGATCACTTGGCATAAACGAGAGATAAGACTGTTTGGATGATAAATAATATTATTTTCCGCTCGGCGGCGGCGGCCCGTGCGGGCGGCAGCAGGCTCGACGAGATCCCGTTCACGGACCCACGGTCACGGTATGGTAACAGTCGCGTGCGCCCAAAATCGTTACGATTCCTATAGAATCCAAGCGCGACTTAGAGCGGTGCCGCTAGAGCCCCGAGACCCATGTCCATGTTCGTTCATACCACCCGTATGATGTATACATTTTCAAATTCGAATACACTCAATAGACATAGTATGATCTAATATATTATAAATTATTATGTTTAAGCATGACCGAAAGACCACTCTCCCCCCCCTCGCCACTGGTCAAAAATATTAAATGCTAAGACACACGAGTAAAAATTACTCTTTTCGATGGGGTTTTTTTTTTTTTTTTGCTCCATGAAATTCAAAAGCGTTAGATGGCGACGTTTGCGTGCTTACAACCGGTGGCCGTGTTTTTTTCATCTCGTCTCGATGCGCAGTACCCGATCATCTTGGGGCAGCGTGACCCGTTGTATTCAGACGAAATGCTGTGCTCCGTGGCCCGTCTCGACAAGTAAACCAACTAATTTTAGGTACCTATTCAAAAATGGTACCTGCTCATTGTTTAAAAAATATAAATAATTATTCACAAATCACAACCTAATAAAATAAAATCCACAATTATAAGTACTTACATAGGCTACCTATACGGCTATACTACAGTAGAAGATTAAGTTTGCCAGTCTTTTCAAAATGGCATTCCTTTCAAACTATTGGTTCGAACGTGTTATTTGTATTTTCATAATAAATTACTCAAGGACTCTAGGGGTACTCATTCGAATAACTTAACTTTAAGGATCTAACTACTAAACACTCCCAAATATCCTGTATGTACACCTATATAGCCATATGCAACAGTGCGTCTTGATATTTAATCGAAATCGGCAGTGTTTTGACCTCGGCGACAAGACCATAGATATGGTGACTTAGTACAAGGTAGTTAGGTGCATGTACCTTCTGTTGTAGACAGAGCCGGGATGGTACTTATTTTTTTTTCAATGATTGTAATTTATTACTTTTGTCCATTAAGGACGTTTTAAATTCTTAAAAGTATGACAGAACACAGAAGTAAATATTATATGTTATCCTTATTTTATTTATCTGGATTAAACTACTTATAACTTATAAATAATAGTAATTAACTAAAATAATTTTTATAAATAAAAACATGAACATTTTGGCACTAGAGTAATTTTTATAATAAGTGAATATTTCCTAAAAAAAAAATCAGAAGTACGCAACTGACGCCGTCTCGTCATCATCAAGCTACAACAGCTGCGTTTGATTTTGATACCTACGTTTCCGAAAAAATTCAACATTGAAAATTTTACAGTTTCGTTTGTTTGCTTATACGCAATGAATTTCTTGCTCGACTGGTCATCACCCGTTATAATACAACCGTAGCGGTACAGTGGAATACATTCTGTTTCATTCGAGGAGAACGATGTTCAGTGGCGTGGTGAACATTATATTTTGTGATACACAAATTTAGAAGTTTCATAACTATAATATATAATATATAATTTTTACCCACTTCCCCTCTTTCGTAAAAATACAATGACATGTTATAAGGCTGCACATTTTATGGTTTTTTTTTATTTGTGGTATATTTCAAATTAAAAAAAAATGAGAAGTCGAAAAAACATAAATATAATTCTAATCATTTCACCTAGCTCGGTACTAATAAATAAAATAACATTTCAAGACGCACTCTCAAAAATAAATAATCTAACTAAAAATCACTGGCAAGACTCGTGGGAGAAGACTCCAAACACAAATAAACTAAAAGAAATTAAACCATCAATCGATCCATGGAAAACTCCCCCATCCTCATCCAGGCACGAAGAAGTAGTTACCACAAGAACCCGGATTGGACACTCTCGCCTAATACACCTGCACCTCATAACAAAAGAAGACAGCCCGACCTGCGAACTTTGTGACAAAGCGCTAACAATCAAACACATCACACTAGAATGCCCCAAGTTCACCAACTCCAGACAAATCCTCAGGAACCCATTAACAATGCAACAAGCACTTGGCGAAGATAACTCCAAAAACATATACAATTTTTTCAAAAACATAGGCTTAGCAAAATTAATTTAGAAAAATAATTGAATGTACATATATTCTACAAATTCCCTCTATTGTTAAACATAATGTGTCCCCATAGCTTTAAGATCAATACTCTATGACTACTATTTTGTATTTTGTATTTACTACAGGCTAATAACCTCAGGAGTTGAAGCCTTATTTAAAAAAAAAAAAAAAAAAATTCTAATCATTACATTTTTAGTTAAAGTTTTAAAATACAAAAAAAAAAAATGATGCAGGGGTTCCCTGGCACCCACAGGTTTTGTTTAAGATTTTATTAATACGGTAAAATTTAGTAAAAATAAGGTAGCTCATTTAAATTAAATTTAGTAATGATATAAGAAGTATTATATTTTAATTTAATAAAACTAGCAATCTCGTGATCTCTTTAACGTAAATAACATTTTGAAATAACAAATCAAATATCTGTCATTCATTTGTAACGAAGGTTGTTTATTGACATCATACATTACTCTTTAGACTTTAAGCAATATAATACACCTAATGGCTAATACATATGTCGTGTGTGTGAAATGGCAAGCGGAGTAGACTTGCGACACATGGTGACGAAAAACTCTTATGTAGCCGCTGCATGACGGATAAAATATAAAAGCGTTTAACTATCAAGTAGTATTTGGTGATAAAATGCAACCAGAAAAAAAATTACCATGTAAAGCAGAAGAATTTTTGCTATTCACAAGAACATATTTCAAAGTCTATAATGAGTGGAAGACTGGGAAGAGGTGTTCAATAAGGAAACCCTGAAAATTGTCATTATCAGTTAAGTGAACTTACATACATGGTCTTATTAATAAGTACACACTTCTTAAATCTGTGGTGCATACTTTCAATTTCCGACTTCCACGACTTGTGTCGGGTTCACTAAAACATAGGGTCTAATTTATGTATTTATCAGTAGTCCTCTGCAAAATATATTTGATTTTATATGGAAAATCTGAATAAATGGGTGCAACCTAGTAAAAGTGATGATTGAGGCTCGGAAGTTATAAAGTTAAAAAGGACAAAATATGTATGCAATTAGTATATCCAAAAATATTGTAAAATATACATGTAAAAAATGTTAAATATGCCAAAAAAAGTTTATAATATTAAAAAATATTAAACAAGCATATTATACAAAACTCATGAAAATTGAGAAATAGGTATGTATATTTTTCTAAAATTGACAAAAAATTTATAAAAATATGTATTTTAATTTTTGTATTTAAACTTGTCCTTGTATAGAATAGATTTCTAACAAGGTCTGCTAAAAATTAAGAGCATACAGAAAATATGCAACGCCTAAAACTTCTAAACCATAGTGATGATTGAAATTGTGTTAAAAAAAATGCATGAGGAAGAAGGTAGGAGGGTTATTTTTAAATTATTATTGATTGAGAAAGAAGTGTGAGAGTGGTATAGTGGATTTGAAAATATCTCAATTTTTAATATATATTTACGTCTATGCCTATAAGTATTGATTTTAAATATTTCATAGTGCATTATAATTTATAAGATCAATATAATAATTAATAAAACTTTAAACTGTAACTTATAATATACCTAATGTCCTAATGTAAGGTACACATATCATTATGCGGTTATCTATAACCGGAATATGCAAAATATCCATGTGGAATGTACCTATGTATAATTAAAAAGTAGAATATAAATAAGCCCTAGTGCTGAAAATTAAAGATAACCGATATTTGATTGGTAATTGGTATAATCTTTTCTAATCAGAATATAATATTTTATCACCTTGTTAGTAATTTCATGTACTTACGTATAGTATGTGAAATGCATTTTATACAAGTGGTAATATAAATTTATTTTTTTCGAATATTACTTTTAATATTTTCGTGTTGGAGGGAGGGGAATATCCAATATGACCGAGTTTAAATTGAAATAGAACGTTATATATTCAATTGGCTGTGATGACCTTGAATTACCAATTTTTATATAAATCAAGTAAAAACTAAAAATATTTGTAATTAATACTATTACATATATAATATTACTTATAATTATGCCTATTATACGACTTTCTTCTAATGAGTGATGTATATAAATTTCGTATGATTAATTATATGTTATATATATATATATATATATATTATTGTTCCTTGCAAAAATATTGCAATTTTTAAGCATTTTATCAATTTTATAAATACCAAATTATCCTTTTGATTAATTGTAAATTAGAGTTACGTATTAATTTCTATAACCCAGGTTACGAACATATAATTTTATGATTACTCAAATATTTAGTTTTCCTCAAATCATATTTTGCAAGGAAATACTCTAATTTTATAATTTAGATTTTGAGAGGCGCAAAGAATGTATTGATTTTACCTTGATGTGTATTGTGTGTATAGTGTTAGTAAGTATGTTTTCTATTTATAATTTGTTCGTTCATAGGATTTTGACCAACATACAATTGCTCAGTTCTGATAGAAGAAGGGGTAGTAAATTATTGCAACAGTCTTCTAACTGGTGCATTTAGCTATTTGCGCCATTGGGGGGACATTTTTTCAATTCTAATTCAGTTTCTAAGTAAATGAAAACAATTAACTATAAAAGCACTTATGTAATCTTGTTGAAGTGGATTTATTATTAAAAAAAAATCTATTTATTTAACATTTAAACATTTAATATTGTAAATTTAGAATTTTCTGGAGATCATCAAGGCACATAATTTTTAATCAATTAGATTCATAAAGATGCTTCATCATACGATTAATAATAGTTAAACCACTACTAATAATATTTCCTTCAGTTGTTACCCGGATAGCCGGATGTTATTCAATAAAAATGGCATTGTCTCTAAAAGAAGGGCATACCATTAAATTCTACATAGTATTTCAAATATTTATGATTTATTACATTAATTGTCTTGCATGATTCATAAATAGTCAATAAATATAAAAGGAACAACCCGAACAACTACATTTGTAAAAGTTGAATTACAAATCAAATGGTTAATGGGTAATAATTTTACAATAATAATCTAAATTGGTACAATAGATACGTCAGTAATCGCCCACTGTTGACTGTTTATAAAAAATGTAAGTGTTCGTTTGGTACCTGTGTCTATTTTGGACAATATTTTTGATGGCGCACAGTATACAGATTTTTGGAAAAATCGTATTTTTTTTTTAAATTTAAATTGAAACCTCAATAAAGAAATTTGGTTTTAATCTATATCATTCATCTTTATAAATATAAACCGATTCACCCAATCTCCATCCCTCACACTCGTTTTTTCGAGATTAATTTGTTATAGTACATTGGTTTCAAGTTTAAAATACCAATACAGCAATATAATCCACCCATCCTTGTATTTCACCTAACCAATAAAAATTTTGCCCTTATTTTGTATAAGTTTGGTATATTTAATGTGGTATTAAATATTACAGAAACATTATACTATAAAATATTAACATTGTTTTTTAGTTACTTAAATTACGGAGAATAACAAGTTATGAATTACGATATTTCCCATTACTGATCAAATCTAACCCAATATTCACTAGCAAGATAACTATAAAATATACCGCATGAATACTTGAGTATATAGCTTATACCGCTCTCAACGATTGTCTGATGTATATAAATCATTAATATAACCGCAGATCATCATGCATGTATTAGGCAAACCAAACATCCTTTCAGATAAAACAATAATGCAAATGTTATAAAATATTAATTTCAGTCAAAAATAACTTATTAGTTATAACTTAATTAATAGATAATAGAAAAAATCTGTCCTATGAGTTAGTGGGATAAATTGATATCGGATAGTATAGTATAATAGATTTAGTCGTATAGTTTATTTAAATTTAAAAGTGGTGGCGATAAATGTGAATATCAAATAGCAAAATGTATTGTACCTACATAAGAGCTAAAAGCTAAAATTCCATACAATTTCCAAATTATATAATATTAAGTCACGATGATTTTTTTGAATATATAATTTAGGCCTTAGGAACCTTAAATTTTAAATATTGTAAAGTAAAAACTATTTTTTTTTTGGTTGTATTTTGTATAGATTTTAATTACAATAATTTGGAATAATATTAATTTTCGATCATTAAAAGGAAGATATTATACTATTGATACTAATAATATGTATTATGTATACACGGTGTTATTATTTTTAAATACATATGACTGGTGTTTCCTTGTTTATCAAAAAATATGTTTATCGTTTATGTTCGAACTAAGTTAAAATATATTTTGTTAACTACTTTGATAAAAATTGTTTTTACAAGTAAATAGGTATCTAAAGATAAAATATACATAGTATAAATTAGTAAAACGTTTTAGTCTTAGATAAAACATTCCATTAAGACATTAAGTGATGCTTAAGTTATTTAAAATGTTGAATATTTCTTTGAATATTTTAATAATACAGTTTATCAAATACTATCTTGTACTATAAATTAACTTTTTTGGACAAAACTGCAAACATTGCGAAGCAGTTGAAGTATCAAATAAATAAATATTAAATACTTCTGATTTTCTTTCAAAACAATGAGTTAAAAGAATAAATAAATTATTATAGAAATTGATAACAATCTTAATTGTAAATAATGCATCTATGTACCTATTTTTATTACATAAATGTTAATATTATTTTTATTAAATTTTTTTTCAAACAGATTTTGTAATTTAAAACTTATGGAATATGCTGGAGCATCAAGATGAATTTTTTTTTCTGTGCAGTATATTTTGTAATTACAATCATTGTCTACCAAAAGTAAATAGAAACAAAAATAACTATAAGTAGTCGTTCTATTGCTGTGCTTACATACATAGGTACATACCTACTTTATGAGTTACATCAAAAGATTCTTTTGTTATTACCAATATTTAATGTTTACATTTGACTAATTGTTTAGACTCCAAACTTTCTCTAAACTTTAGAGATCTCCCAAATGCTTCCCGAAATGATAACCTATATTCTGTTCTGAGTACATATATAAAAAATTATGACTTATATAGATGATTTCAGTAGAACCACTAGAACCTATGTAATAAAACATCATACACATTTCTCGAATTATACTAACGAAGTCAGAAAATTTTACGTAGGTAAGTAATACCTGCAGTAAGGCTGTAACCTGTATTTTGCAGAGGTAACATAATATTTTATAACAGTAATGAGTTTGTGAAATAATATCGATGTGAATACTCTTTACTGTACACTGTTGGTCAAAGACAAAAAATAGACATATCTCTTATATCATCACATACGCAAATCATATGACATATAAGTATCTTCATCTATACATTAAGCATTGTGGTTGTAATATGTGGGTATAATAGCCATGTAGGTATTCTATATTTATTTATTCTCATCGTATGGCTATAGTAACACATAATAGTACAAAAATTAAGAGAATGAACATGTCATATTTACATGTAAGATAATATAATAAAAAATAATATAAATAAATAGATACACTACACACAATAACTTAAATACAATTTATGAATAGGCAAAGGCGCCCGGAGGGGGGGACAAGACGGGGCATTTCTTCCTGGACTCCAAATGTAATTCCGAATTTTTAACTTTTATTATATTGGAAAGTAACGGAAAATATCCACGTCTACGAATAATTTTCGAGAGCCATACCCCTACAGTAAAATTAATATAATTAATATACCTTAAGTAAAAATTCGAATTGATAAATACCTATGTATTAACGGAAAACAAATAGTTGGTACTCGCTATATTTGAAATATCATAAATTTATCTCATAATATTCTTACAATACACCATATTATTATAACTAATATAGAATTTATTCTGCGTATACATTAGCCATTATAGACATTATTAAAAAAATTTATTTTGTGCCAAACAGGCAATAAAGTTTTTTATTATTTTGCATTTGTATCATAGTCAATATTTTGCTCAAAATGTTGAAAACGTCGAGTATTTAAAGTTATTATTTAAGTATTATAGAAAATAGAAATAATATCAAATGTATAAAAATTAATGTATGCTTATGAAATGCACGATCAGAAATTGTAAGCACTTTATTAAATGTGTATTAAATACATCAATTTTATTTAACAACATGATTAATTAAAATTTTATAATTTGTGAATTATCTAAGATGTATTTTCTTGGAAATGTTTAATTTGCATTTTCCTTGGTATTCATTGAAATGATCAAATGAAATTTGTGTGCTTATGTGTTTAATTTAGTAAAAGCTAAAAGAGTCAGATCCAAATACAAAATAAACTCTCTGAAATTTATGTGAATATTTCGAGTAGAGTATGGAAATAATTTATTATAAATATTGTTTTGAAATTGTTATTCAGTTAATCTAAACTTCAAATGCAGTGTTTTAATATTAAATATTTTATGCACCGATATTTACAAGAAAATAATCAGCTTTAGAATATGAAATTTACTGATTTACAGTTATGTTGTAATTTTATTTAAAAAAGTACACCTTAAGTAACATTAATATTACAAAAATAACTATAATTATTTTATAGGAATATTATTGTAGAAGCTTAATGAGTTAGAAAATAAAATGAAAATTTGAACTTCACAAAAACATTAAAACCTATACGATGAGTTGAGCCATGAAGTCATGAGTGTTAAACGTCATTAAAATCGTTTTGTATTCTGGAATTAGATACCTATTCAAATTCGAAAACATTTCAAAAATTTGAAGATTCCTAGTATTAGATATTAATTATTACTAGATAAAGGATTTAAACTTCAATTTGATGTAAATAGGGTTTTAATATTATTTAAATAACACTGTTTAACCATTTGTTTTAATTATTTAATATTAATTTAATTTTATAACTTATTACGTTTTAATATTTGTATAAGTCCACTAACAGTTGATGGGTTCTTAATGTTCTTATACATATTATCTGTTTGGGAATACGTTTCAACTTTTAACGCTGTTTGATACTATTATCAATCAATGCATTCATTTTCAATATAAATTTTCCAAGACAGTGCAAAATAAAATTAACAAATCTTAAAAATTTTTGAAATTAAATGATAAAAATATTTGTTTTATTGAAGAATTGTTATTCGGTTAAATGACTTGAAGATTATTTAACCAAACCAGAACATCCTGTTATGTGTTTCAAAAGTTCTCACGAATAAAATGTACAAACCACCGTATTCGAACTAAAAAGTTTTATCTTATCAATAGTTATTATGGTTAAACATGTAAAAACATAATTAGGCTTTTCCATTTCAACGTTTATGGGAAATAAATGTTTACCACAAATGTGTCAAATCTAAATACGGTTTACTCTCAGTTTGATATAAAAGAGCTACGACTAAGAAGCTACGTCAGTTGAAAATTTGAGATTTATTACTGTATACAGTTGCTTTCAATTGACAATTCTTCTTTGGCGCAATACAGACACTGGTAAATATTAAGCATTATCGAGGTAACTAATTGTATTATATATTAATCAAATAGATACATAAACATTTTGATGCATTAAAAGTGCTTTTATTCAAATAAAAAATATAAAATATGAATCACATAAATAAACAAACTATAAGTTAGATTGTTTATTTATTTATAAACGTTAAAATATAAGGCTTATTAAATAATACAAATTATTATTTTACTTCTTTTCATTCTGTTATGCTGCTTAAATAAAGGATACTAGAGTAATGTGAAAATAGAGAAAATACTTAAAACATATAATAGCTATCTCTGCTACCTTATTAGTCTAAATTTAAACATATCGGAATTTTTAGAATGATAATTTAATCAATAATATAATTAATTTAACAACGTATTGCTAAAAAAATATTTATAACTAAAAAACAGAGTTATTTTTAAAAACCATTTTTGAATTTAATTTGTATGCAATGTTATATACTAGCTTTCTCTAAAAACATTATTTTGGATCTCGGTTTTAATTTATTTGGAATAAAATTAGTTGTAATAGGAAATCAAAATAATTGCTACGCTGATTTTTGTATAACTATAAGTTATTTGAGTATTTATGCTTTTGTACTTTATTTAAAATTTATTAATTTATATGTTACTATAGAGAATCAAATATAATGACCGACAGAAGTAACATTTTATATTTGTTCGATCGTCCAAAAGAACCTTTATTCGTCGCAAAAGGCAATGATAATGTTTCTTTCAATGTACCATCAGAATACTTGGTGAGTATTGACGTTTTAGTTAAGACTTTCATACATTCGCTTAATTTTTATAAATAATGTATGCATTGTCAGTAATTAGGGCCGTCCCGTGGGGGTTTGAGAGGGGGATGGCTACCACTCCAAGTTTTTGTAAAAAGTCGGCTAAATTGACAAAGTTAAATTTAGTCGAATCAATAACGTGAATACAACATTAAAAATTTTATATTAATTATTATTTGAATATCTGTAAATTATTTAAAATTGCATAAATATTATCTTTTTAATAATATTATATTTATTTTTATTCCAAAATTAACACCTATGTTAAAAGTCTGAATTCCGAATCCGATAATAATATTAATACCTACACATTATGACTTCTGTGGTCGTCATTCTAAATTTATTATTGTTTGCTCAATCGGCCGGAGCCAATATTATTTTGTCATAATACCTATTGTCTATTATAAGAATTAATATAATATAATTATTGATATTATTATACCTATTACCTACCCGCATAGCCGCATCCCAAGCAGTGTCGGATTAAGTGTTTTGCGGGTCTTAAGCAAATAAGTTAGACGGGCCTAATTAGCCATAAAAAGTAAAGAAAAGTTATGTATCTTAATTACAAAATTAAAACAAATTTCATTTTTTGTAACTTTATTTATGAATACGAATAATATTTAATACATTATCATATCAACAAATGTTTAAATTATAAATATACAGCTATTTATCATAAAATTAGTCACTGTCATCGTCGAAACTGTTCATTTATCTATCCTCTTCATCTATACATAATTTTTTTTTCCTGGCTTTTCCATTTGAAAAAGTTCGAATTACATCATCTAAGTCTAGAGATTTTAATTATTCACTTTAATGCTTAAAATTTCAAAATTCTGTAGATAATTTTGTGATAGTGAAGATCATAATACAGTTTTTAATAATATTTTAATCGAGAAAAAGATCTTCACAAAAATATCTTGTTATATAGAAATACATGTATGTATATACTGTATAATTTTGCTGAATTCAATTGAAATACGGATGTAGTCTGACCATTTCTGTTAAACCAATTTTGTCCTCAATAAACGGTCTAAAAATTTGGTAGATGCTGTTCCAAAATTATTGGGTCTACTACAAGTGTCTGACTTACTGTGCAAATCTACAGATTTTATATTTTCTTGAAACAAAAAAAAAAAATTTACGGCCTGAATTTTTTCGAGAGCCTTAAGCAGTATTTAATTTGCTTATAAGTTAGTCCGGCACTGATCCCAAGGCATAGGTATTTTGACTCTGATTAAAGTTCAATTTCCCTATTAAATTGTTAATCCGTTATTCCCTTCATTCGATCATCGATATCGCCGAGTTTTCGATCTGTTGTTTCTGTTGTGATTTGTGTTTATTTTGTATTGTATATACAATATTAAGACGTGTGATACTGCATATAAGAACAAAAGAAAACGTGAATGTTTAACTTCTGGATCAATTTTTAATAATGATTATCGTACAAAACGTGAGACTAATGTCCTTAATAGTAAACGCATTAAAATAAAACATTTGGGTGCTCTGAAAAATCCATTCAAATTTACTCGTCAGAAATATGAAAAAGTAAGTAACATACTATTTATTTTAATAAATTAAACAAGTATAAGTTAACATAAATATAAATTATAATTATAATTATTATTATTGATTTGTATATTTATTTAATTTATTTACCTTTTGTTAAGTAGGTATTTTCAAACGTTTGCTTTTATAAATTATACTTAATTAATAATATATATAATTAAGTACATTAATACTGAAATAGTTTGATTCTCCCTCAATTAAGAAAACATTATTAATATTTTTTTTATAGACATCAAAACCAAAGGTATAATATTCATCATGTAAAGTTAAGATTGATTCCAGCCAGGTAATAATTTCCAATCTAAATCAAGTCTATAATCAAATTTCTAAAAATTAATTTATGAAAATATATACTCATTAATAACTTAATTCAATTTGTTTATTTTAGAACTGCATAGAAGTAGTAGGAACTCACATGATGGTGCCATTGCCAAATATTATTGATATTGGTATTAAAGAAAATACTTGTGATACAAATTTAGACAATATTAAAGTAAATACCTAGATTCGTGACAGCTAGTATTTGAGCGAAACGAGAAAACAAATTGTTGAGTCGGCAAATTTATGAATTTTACACCCCCCCCTCCCAAGATTTTTTGTTCGGGACGGCTGTCAGTAATGTATAGTAAAATGCTATACAGGAATAGAAAAATGTTATTTTATGATACTTTCTATAATATAGTGTGTTTTATGAAATATATTCCGTGTTTAATATAATAATAATTATTTTTGTTTTTAATAACAATTTCAGTCCAGTGACCTCGGATTGATATAGGGTGTTCAGGAGGACAATATAGGGAATACAAAAATATACATATCTTGATGATTTTCATATTTTTATTTCTTTCGATGTGTGCACACTTAATACAACTTGCATTTGTATAACTAGCAATGATTATCCCACGATTTTACAAATTTTCATGTGATTTCGCGTATTTTTTTCAGCTCATATTTTTCTAGATATTAAATAAATTGTTTTTAAAAATGTATTTACACCATAAAGCATCTTTCCAAAAACTCCAAAATCAATCTGAGGTCACTGGACTAAAATGTTTAGGATTCATTTTAACAGAAAACATACTTAATATATAAATATAATATACGTACTTACATTTATTTAGTAATACGATGAAAGTAGTGATGAAAACAATAGGGTTAAACCTTAATGTGTCATATTATATATTTATTTAGATTGATCGATATAAACCATTGGTGTCCGACATTCATACTCGCTTTCCTGGGGATAAAGAAATCTCTATCAAAAAGTTGAATAATATTCCAGATCTATCACTGCCATTGTCACTCAGTAGAAATGCATCATTTTCGCTTTTTAATCCACTACACAGTAAAATGGCTTCAAGGCTCATAGAAGTTTTAATGGGTAGGAGTCAGTTTATATTTAGTACATTTGTTCAAATAATAATAATTAATTGATTTTTGAATTTCAGAAGCACTTGAAAAATACGTGATTTTATATTTGTGATTTTTTTTTTTTTTTATATAGCCACTAAATCATTTGATGATCTCATGTCCTTAGCAGTGTACTGCCGCGATCGAGTCAACTCATACATGTTTATTTATGCTCTATCTGTAGTTATGTTACATAAGCCCGAAACTCGTAATTTACCATTGCCCTCGCACGTTGAGATGTTTCCAAGTCTATACATGGGACCAAATGTTTTTTCTAGAGCCAGAGAGGAAGCGGAAGTGGTTCCAGCCAACTCTAGAGTACGTATAGGTCGCACAGTGGTCAACAGAAGTTGTGATGGTCACTTGCAACTGAATTTTTAGGAGAATAAATTTTTTTTGGAAAGCATCAATATGTTTTATATTCTAATAGTAGTATATAGAATTATTTTTTAACGTATTAGACAAATCACTTGGGAGTTGGGACATGGCCTTTAATGTTTGCTGTGATTAAATATATTTTATTAAACATTTACTTTGAATTCTATTAACTCTCACAGTTTCATTTGTAGCTTGAACCATCAACATTAAATTTATAAACATCAAATAGTATACACAACAATAAAAGTAATTTGGTTTTAAATGTATTGACTAATGTAATAATAAATTCGTTATATTTGTCCAATGATTATTTTAATTATGGACAGACAGTATTATTTCATAATTAATATTATATTTAAAAAGTATTAAACGGCATATGTTGTAATTATAATAAAGTTTTTGATAATTATGGCTTTAATCTATCAATTATACTGCTGTGGTGATTCTTACAAGTGCTTTGGTAATCAAAACTTTTCGTGTAATAGGTTCCCATAGAAATACCGCAAGATTTTACTGCCAGTGACCTGGATCCGGAGCATAAACTCAGCTATTTCCGTGAAGACATCGGACTTAATCTCCACCATTGGCATTGGCATTTGGTGTACCCGTTTGAGGGACCAATAAATGTAGTCAATAAGGATAGACGTGGTGAACTATTTTTTTACATGCATCAACAGATTATAGCAAGGTGAATTGAAAAAAAAACGGGGGGGCCTCGCTTTGCTGTATAGTTGGGGGTGCTGTACCTCGTTTATAGGATAGGTCATTATTACAATGGATTTGTTAAATTTGAATGCAATGATAGATATCATTGTATACGAATAACGATTCTGAACGGAGTTAATATGTTTGTCTAAAATGTTTATATAATAATATAGTATTTTGTATTTAAATTGAATTATAATGCAATTTCGTAAAAATTTAAATTTAAAACAGTCATAAAATTTTTTCTTTTAAGTTGGTAGAAATTTTTTTATATATTTTTGAAGGTAAGCTTATGGAAAACCTAGTGTTAAAATTTTGAATATTAAGTATAAACAGAAAAAATTTTATGAATTTTCAACTACAAAATAACTTGCAAATTATCGCGATTTTAACATATTTTATACAAATTTGAACTTTAAGGGCTTATAAAAAAATTTGAATGAAATCATCTCCGATATTTTTTAGTTACAATTAGTATAACTTATATTTAATCCTTTAATTAATATTCAAGAGTTTTTGGACAGCCAAAAAAATTTTATAGATATTTTAAAAAAAAAAATTTACAAAAATCGAAAATTGAAATTGTCTATAAATAAGTCAAAATATGTCAAAATACTTTGAAAACTTAACCATGTATAGAGAACACTAATATAAAGATTTGGTGAAAATTTCAAGTTGTTGCGGTTTTTCGTTTTTGAGTTAGAGCATTTTAAAAAAATCGATATGATTTCTCAGTCTAGAATTTTATATATTATATTAATTATATTATATTTTACATGTAATTTTATGTCAATATTCGCTGTTCAAACGCTTATAAAAAAAAATTGTGCCTATGGATTTTGATGATTTTTGAATGACAACAAAAAATACTTGTGCGGAATATTCTATTAAATTTTCAAGTATTTTGTATAAGTCAATTTTTTTATCACCGATTATAAAAAAAAAAAAATGTAAAAAATTCAAATTTTTTAAATGCCTATAAGTGGCTTAAAAATCAATATAATATTTTGAAAAAAATATGACATAAAGGAAATGCCTATCTTAATAACTGGTGAAAATTTCAAGTTTCTGCGACTTATACTTTTTGAATTATAACAAATATTTAAAATCGTTTAACCATCAATCACTATTTTATGCAATTTCGTAAAAATTTAAATTTCAAACGGTCATAAAATCGTTTCCTTTTGGTCCGGTAGAAATATTTTTATATATTTTTGAAGATTAGCTTATGGACAAACTAGTGTCAAAATTTTGAACTTTAAGTATACACAGAAAAAATTTTATGAATTTTTATCTACAAAATAACTTGCAAATTATAGTGATTTTGACATATTTTATACAAATTTGAGCTTTATGAGCTTATAAAAAAAATTTGATTGAAACGATCACCGTTATTTTCTAGTGAAGATAAGTTATGCTTATTATAAACCTTGTATTAAATTTTCGAGCGTTTTTGGCCAACCAATTTAATTTTATAGGTGTTTAAAAAAAAATTACAAAAATCGAAAATTTAAATTGTCTATAAATAAGTCAAAATATGTCAAAATACTTTGAAAACTTAACCATGTATAGAGAACGCCAATATAAAGATTTGGTGAAAATTTCAAGTTTTCAAATAAAATGTAGTTTGTAAAACATGATTTTGCATAAAATTTCCCGTTTTTTCGTAATTTTTTTAACGTTTTTTCAATTTTTGCAAAAAGTATTAAAAAAGTTGGATTTTTGACTTGCCCAAATACCATCTAATTCACTTTTCTTTCAAAAAAATTGCTGTATAAGCAAATTGAAGCATTTTTACTGCAAAAAAAGTTGTCGTCAGACACAAAAAAAAAAAAACACACATCTTTGTAAAATCAATAGATTCCATCACTCCGTTCAGAATCTAATATGTATTTGATTATATTAATGTAATAATAAGAATCCTGCTATTTAGTTATATTAAAAATAATTATAAAATTCCTATGGTATTTGATTGATAAATATTTTTACAATTAAATTTAGGTACAATATGGAACGATTGAGCAATGGAATGAATAGAGTAGAACGTTTGACTCATTGGAATGATCCAATAACTGAAGCCTATTTTCCAAAATTAGATAATATTTTGAGTAATGGTGTGTGGCCGTCGAGATTTGCTAACTCACGACTTAGTGTAATAAATGATTCTATTTGTAAACGACATATTTTGTACTAATTTTTTAACTAATTTAACTCGTTTTTTTTTTTTTTTGTGCAACAGAATATTAACCGAGAAGCAGATCAAATATCATTTGATGTTGAAGATCTGGAGCGTTGGAGAGACCGATTATTCAAAGCTATTCATTCTGGATTTATTGTTAACGTAAATCATATATTATTAAAAATAAAACATACGTAAGCCGAATAAAATCACACACAATTTTGTATTAAAAATAGACCAGCGGACAACAAGTTCCGTTAACGGAACATGGAGGAATTGACATTTTGGGTAATCTTGTCGAAGCCTCAATACTTAGCCAAAATCCAAATTTGTATGGGTCCCTACATAACCAAGGTCACAATGCAATTTCATATATTCATGATCCTGACAATAGATATTTAGTAAATAAATTTATGAGTTATCATTACTATATATTTTCATAGATTAGACAAATAAAATATAAAATAATTTATTAATGTTCAGGAAAAATTTGGTGTCATGGGTGACTCAGCTACTGCTATGCGTGATCCTGTATTTTACCGTTGGCATGCATATATTGATGATATATTCCAGGAATTTAAATCTACTATACCTAGCTACCCCGTTCAAAATGTAAAATCTCAGAATATTTTCAAAATATTTGTACCTTAATAATTAAATTCGTGTTAATATTTAGTTGACTTTCGAAAATGTGAGAGTACAAAGTGTTGAAGTAACAGCTACTGGAATACCACGTAATGAGTTTGCGACGTTCTGGCAAAAAAGTAACGTTGAGCTATCTAGAGGCTTAGACTTTATGCCTCGTGGATCGGTATTGGCTCGATTCACTCATTTACAACATGCTCCATTTAATTATAAGATTGTCGTGAGTAGATAATAATATTGTTTATTTTGTCATAAAAATGTTGCGAGAAATTATTCTATTTTATAATGTTATTTTTTTTTCTTTTTATATTAATCTTAAAACTATATGAAACAATATACTAAAAAAATTAGTAAAATGGAATTAATATAAATATTGATATTTTGAATAATAAATTACAGATGAAACAACATTATACACCATTTTGGCATGATATAAACTGAAGTTTTATTTTTATTTAGATTGAAAACAGTGGGAATCAACGTACTGGAAGGGTTCGCATTTTTATGGCTCCAAAATTGGATGAACGTGGTTCACCAATTTTATTCAGGGACCAAAGAAAATTATTCGTAGAACTTGACAAATTTAGTGTATCATGTAAGTCTTATACACATAGGCAGGTACTAAAAACATTCTTTTTTCTTTTTATGAATGTCTTTCAATTACCATTCTTTAGTTGGTTTGTACAAAAAAAAAAAAAAAATCGTATGTACACAATTTAATTTAAAAGTTATAATTATTTACAGTTTAAATATCTAAGATCATAATTATTGAATCCAATTTATATTTATAGTGACGAGAGGAAGAAATGAAATAACTCGTTCATCTTTGCAGTCTTCGGTAACCATACCCCATGAAATAACTTATCGGAACTTAGACAGTAACAGACCTGCTGATAATACAGCCGAATCGGCAGCATTCAATTTCTGTGGTTGTGGATGGCCACAAAACTTGTTAATACCCAAAGGGTCAGCAGATGGACTTCAGTGTCAATTGTTTGTGATGGTGTCTGACGGCGCAATTGATCAGGTATGTGCAGGATCTCCACATAATATATAATATTATGTATAGACAAAGTAATACAAACGTACTGGTTCATTTTTATTATTTTATTAAATATACCCAAAAATAAATAATCTACAAAACAAGTAGTCTAAATGGGATTTATTACCAACAATCATATATTGCGTACTTAAAATTTCTTTAATGTCGAAAACCAAATCCACATTTTTTAAATCAATTGGCCCCGTGCGCAGGTAACCGTGGTTCACTTGAACGTATCCGAAATCGATTAGAAGGTCTCCTCGTCGACACCGAGATTTATTACATTATAATGTTAATAATAAATATGTTAATGATTCATTTCGATTCAGGTGGAGAACGCGCAAGCAGCCGATCAAACGTGTGACGACGCTTCCAGTTATTGCGGCCTGCGCAACGCTCGTTACCCGGATTCCAGGTCCATGGGCTATCCGTTCGACCGGGTACCTCGCAACGGTGTGGTGACCCTCCAACAATTCTTGACACCCAACATGATAGTACAGGACGTGCGTATACGTTTCACAAACCGTACCGTATCGTCGTTTACAAACAATACCAATCCAGCCAACCAAACGAACAAGCCTCCGAAAGGCGGTAACAGACCGAGGCAATAATGTTTGTATGAAAATGTACGTAAATATGTTAATATTTTATCGATGTAGTCATTGAACTTATAATAATTTTATCAGATTATAATAACAGTATTATAATGCACTTATTAGTTATTACTACATAACAAAAAAAAAACCGATTTTCCAAAATGTCCTCAGTGGATATGGAACTATATTGTGCTGTTGTTAATTAAGACATATAGTTGATTTTTTTATACCTATGATTTTACTAGGTATATTCTAAAATTAACTTTTTTCCATTTCATACTGTGTTTAATACATTTGTTATGTTTATTTTAGGGCTTGGATTATTTTGGAAAATTATGAACCTGGGTCAATGAAATCCATCATACTATTATCTTCAACGCTTACAATATTTTACAACTTCTACATAAAATACTTTATTCTTTAAACCATTTACATACTATAATATATAAGATAGTATGTTTACTATGATTTCGTTTATTTCAAATAAAATGTATTTATCTATTCTAAGAACTATTTATTAGCTAGTTGTATCTACACTATTTTATTAATTTATCTATTTCTTATTTACATATATGTAGTGGTTGAATTGGAAAAAAGTAGGGACGGTCATATAGTATATAGTTGAATAATATATCGTTCCAGAATATAGAAATTTATAACTAATCTGATTAAATTAAAAGGGTACGCTATGATATGAAGACAAATGAAGAGTAGCCTCCAACCCCCTGCGTCCTTCTGAATTCAACCACTGTATAATGTATATTATATATTATAATAATGTGTTCGATGAATTGAATAAAATATAAAACATATTTATACACACTAAATGTATTATGTTGTAAAAATTCTATACAAAACGTAGTAACAGATGCAACAACAAGGCTGAACAGTTGGTATATTATCTATTATTGTTCATTTATAACATTAAACATTTACTTTCAAATGTCAATACGAAATTAGGAGACAAAACAGATACCTAGTTAGATACCTAGTTTAACAACTTTAGAGTAGTACTCTGAGTTTTCTAGTATAGACTTTGAAAAATTCTAATCGAGACGCTTATTTATATGTTCCTGATGATTTGGAGGTTTTTTTGTCGATTACAGTTCACTGTAAGTCGTTATTTGTCTCCCTAAATGATCTAAACAGTTTAGTGTGCTTGTAAATGTTTCGTTTTTTGGTATTTGACCTTCTCGACCAATAAAATTACGATTTTATTATTGCCAGTTTGGATACTTATTAGTTGTAGTTTGTACCTACTATTGTTTTAATTTACTAGTGATAATCCACGTTATCTATTACTTCCATCTAAATTTATAGTTTTCAGGATCTGAAAGGTTTCAATTTAAATTTAAAGTAAATTACAATATTTAGTAGATAAAAACATTTTATATTCGTTTGAATTTAAAATTTAACGATAACATAAAAATGTAAAGCATTAATTATTTAAATCACAATTGAAATTGGTATATGAATAGTCTATAGTATAAAGTATTAAAGACTTCAGGATATAAATAATACTTTAATGTATCAAAAAAAAAAAAAAAATTGAGCTAGGTTTCCTATGTCTTGAGTAGTTGGTTATTTTAAGAAATGTGCAATCTTTATTTTAGGATAAAAAACTATTTTATTATGCTGTTTAGGATTATATTTAATATTTTAAGTTCCCAGGGTTCAGAAGGATTGATTATTTTAAAAAACAGGCAAATTTTATTTTTTCATAGAAAACCATTTTATTCTGAGTTTTGAGTTGTATGTAAACGTACATTCTACAAGCTATTATTATTCAAATGTTTGTAAAAAACAATACCTAATTTAATCATTTTTAACCTATCTTTGATAACTTGGTAAATTGTTTTTAAATAAACATATAATATAATTTTATTAATTTTTTAAAATATCTTCGAAACTATAGTTAGCAAACCGGGTTGGAGAGAAAAGCTAGACGGGCCACCACTGACCCGCTAGTCAAGATTAGGAGGCCCGGGTCTTAAAGATTTTGTTACGCGTAAAATTTTGAACTTCTATTTTAAAATGTTTTTAGTTTTTATTAAATAACCGCGCATCTATTCATTAGTCATACTATACAGTACTAAACAGGGGTTCTGAAACCTATACTAATGTAGGGTAACCTCCTATATATTAAAATAGGGGGTGAGTTGTCAAATACGATTTGCCCTTCATATACAAAGTGATTTTAATGCAAGCTAACCCATTTTTTTAACTTGAATTTTTTTTAACTTTTAATCATTGTTTTTAATTTGATATGAAACATCTAGTGGCTCAGTACGGCCGTGAGATCGACTGTTGGCATGACGACGGTCCGCTCGTGACTAGTTGGTTCAATCCGTGATCAGTCTCAGCTTAGCGATCTCCTCTCTCCGCGCATATACGTTAAGCCCGTTGTCATAGAAAATAATGTTCTATACCATTTTATATTTTGTGACGAAAATTGACGATAAAAATAATACATTATAAATCATATAAATATAACATAATGGTCAATACCTGTTCGACGATGTTGGAATTATTGGTATTTGTAATTTTAGCAGACACACATACATGTAATTTAAGTCAAGTGTATGTTAATAGTTTAATACTATGTAATCGATAAAATTATAAAATATGACGTATTTAAATATGTATTTCATTGCTTGTAACACTCGCCAACATATTTGGTGTTTCACATTACTTGTAATTAATATTTTAAATTCTGCTTTTTTAAAAGAGGGTAGCAAAATAAAAATAAATTTTATACGATTTTACATTTTAAATTTTAATTAAAATTAAATTAAATGTTTTTCCGACTTCTAATTTTTTTAAATCTTTTAAATTTTATTTGTTAATTGAAATTTACTCACTGCAGCTAGCAATAATAAAACAGATTTTGATATTTAAATAATATTTTGAAATGACTGAAATTCATAATCTCTTATACAATTCAAAACTTTTATTTTAAATTTAAACATCTCTTTTTTTCTATATTAAATTAAATTTATTCTAATTATAATTTAAATAAAATGTATGTTTTACCTATATTAAATATAACTTATTTATTGAATCTAACACCAAATTTGTGGGGACCAGTGAAACCCTTTGTAATTTTTTTATAGATTATTTTAAGATTATAAATAGAATATTTTCAATTGTATTCATATCTCATTAACTCATCATTTTAAATTCAATACATACATAAGAAAAAAAAATCTTTAAATATGCATCTTTAGAATATTGAATTGTATTTTTACGAAAGATTATATTATATTGTAAAAATTATATATCGTGCAATGTGCATCATAAAATATAATGTTCAGTGCTCACCATGCTACTGGTGTCAATGTTCTCTATTTGTTTTAATTTTATGAAATTATATATATATAATATACCTTCAAAATCTCTACTAGTATTACACATTTGCGCGTAATAAAGAAGTTTCATCATTTTGATGAAGACTATTTGAATACGACGTGTAGTACTTGAAAATGTTATAAGTAATATAACAATAATAGTTATATTCAAATACTTCACTGAGTTTTTTAACCTGATATGATGGTATTGCATCAGTAAATATGGGCACAGTAACTATTCCGAGTATCATTTTATTTTTTGAGTTAAATCATGTATGAAATATGAATTATTGAAAGTATAATTTCAAACCAAAAAAATTATTTTAAAAATAATACTCAAATTTTGTAAAGAGCGTTTTACTATTCAAAAGTTTTAAATTCGTATATCTAATTAATTTAAAAATTAAAGTTTACTGAACTTAAAATTTTAACCAGTAAAAATAACGCATGATTCATTACCATATTATTATTATTCTTATTCGATAAAAATGAAATTACATTACAACTGTCAATTATAACTGAAATTTGAGAATCTAAAATCAAATTATTACATCATATTTATTGGTATATGTAATGATTGTAATAAAAATGATTCTATAAAATAAAAGTATAAATTATATTATTCTAGTATAACATACTTAAACATGTTTTATGTAATCTGTGGTGAATTCAGGGGTGCATCAAGAGGGGTGCAAAAGAAGCGGTTGCTCCAAGCGGCAAGACTGCAAGAGCGGCAAAAAATAAGTCGATTATTTCTTTTGTAATAAATAAAATAATCTTTTTATTATAAAAATATAATATTTAGTTGAATACCTGAATATTTATTATTTTAGTTTACGATCGCATTTGTCAGTATTTCGAAAATCATACCTAATGAAATAATAGAACTATGGCTTGTTTGGATACCTATTAGGAATTCCAAATTTAGGGAGATACCCGAGATACCTACGCTGTTATGAACATTATGTTCGTAATTCCTACGAGTTATATTTAATATTATACTAGACAGTATAGACAGACGACAGTTGCGTTATCCCTGTGCCCATAGTAGGTACATATAGATATATAATATGGAGAGAAGTTCCAACTTTGTCACTGAAATGGTTCCATGAATAAAAATGCATGGAAAATTTATTAAGTAAGAAACATTTAACTACTCTTTTACTTTTCTCATTATAAGGCTTATATCTACACAGACAACTAGCGTTAAAAAAAATACGCTGATTAATTAGGTAGAACTTCAAATATAACTTACTGTCAAAAGAAATCGCATCATGTTTTAATAATATTTAATATGTTATAGAATATATTATTGAAATAACACAATGTTTAAATGAATAAATAAGCTTTATTTTTATACTTTTTAAAATGAATAATGTTACGACAAATAGATTGTCTTATACTGTAATAAAGATTATAATGGAAAATATAATATTTTATCTGAATAGCAATTATCATAACAATACATAATAATAATAAAATGTAATAATCATGTAGGTGTTGTGGATATTAATCATTATGGTCGATCAAACAAGACAAAAGACAGGATCATAGTCTGAAAGAAAAAAACATTATACATATAAATTACATAGGTAAATCGAAAATATCAACGAATATATCGAAATATGTGAGTTTTGATTTCGTAAATATGAAAATATTCTAAAACTGATCTGTTCGATGAAATGTTATTGGTAAAATTAATAAATGTAAAATTACAAATCACATTTTATATCATACCATACTATTTAAGGATAAGTTTCATACGGACACCGTGTCATGTTATTGTCTCGGTCTGTTACCGCCTTTCGGAGGCTTGTTCGTTTGGTTAGCTGGATTGGCATTGTTCGAAAATGACGATACGGTACGATTCGAAAAACGTATGCGCACGTCCTGAGCGATCATATTGGGCGTCAAGAATTGTTGGAGGGTTACCACACCGTTGCGAGGTACCCGGTCGAACGGATAGCCCATGGACCTGGAATCCGGGTAACGAGCGTTGCGCAGGCCGCAATAACTGGAAGCGTCGTCACACGTTTGATCGGCTCCTTGCGCGTTCTCCACCTGAATCAGTATGAATCGTTAACATATTTATTATTAGCATTATAATGTAATAAACCTCCCTGTCGACGAGGAGACCTTATTCTAATCGATTTCAGATACGCCCGCGGGGACCGCGATTCGTTGCGTGTATGCAGCAAATTAATGGAAAAAATTGGGTTTTGGTTTTCGAGATTATAGAAAAGTAAAATATGTAAAATAATCGTTGGTAGTAGATCCGAGTCAGATCTATTATTTTCGGAATATTTTTTTCGAAAAAAATAATTAAAATGAACCAGTATATATCAGTTTTACTTCGTTTATAGATAATAATTTAATATAATATATTATTGTGATCCTGTTTATACCTGATCAACTGCGCCGTCAGATACCATGACAAACAATTGACATTGAAGCCCTTCTGCTGACCCTTTGGGTATTAACAAGTTTTGTGGCCATCCACATCCACAGAAATTAAATGCTGCTGATTCGGCTGTATTATCAGCAGGTCTGTTACTATCTAAGTTGCGATAAGTTGTTTCGTGCGGTATGGTTACCGAAGACTGCAAAGATGAACGAGTTATTTCATTTCTTCCTCTCGTCACTATAAAAGTAGTTAGACTCGTTAATTATATGTATACTATTAACAATGTTTTAGCTAAATTACATACAATTTGCATTTTGTTTTACAAGCTGATCAAGAAAATCGTAGAAAAAAAGCATTCAATTTGATAATTTTATAATACTTCGACTACTTACGTGAGACAGTAAATTTGTCAAGTTCAACAAATAATTTTCTCTGATCTCGATATAAAATTGGTGATCCACGTTCATCTAATTTGGGTGCGATAAAAATGCGAACTTTTCCCGTTCGTTGGTTTCCTTTATTTTCAACCTAAATAAAAACATAATAACAATGTTCTATTTTTAATCTTATTTAAATTTAAATTATAAAGTATAACAAAATATTGTAACGTTTTATGGTAAGTAATATAAACAATGTATATGTTACCGGCAATGTGGATAATCCGATATTTTGCAAAATGAATAGGCATTATATTTATTATTAAATTCCAAACGTGGATTAGGCAATATGATAAATATAAAAATAAAATGGATAAGATGGAGTTCTGAAGCAGTTTTACCATATACTCCATTAGTCGGTGTACAATACCAGAAAAACTACTATAAATTTACGAAGTTCCAACAGACACAAACAGTAATGAAAGAAAAGCCCACAAGAACTGGCCAAAGCTTTTTAAAATGTATTAGTTTCACTAAATTTGTCAAAATAAATTATGCATTTATCTAAAAAATAAGGTTTTGTGTACTTCAAAATGTCATTTTTCTTCATTTTGTAATAATAATAGCATTTAATAAAATAATATGATATCATAATAGTATCAATAATATAGTTTATGTATAAAATATAATAATAAATCTAAAATAAATTTTGTCTGTTGTTATAAGAATCTCAATGTAATATACTGAACATGTAACAAATTGCTTTATACATAGCCTAAAAAAAAATGACATTTTACATTATACCTAGCCACCTAAGTATTCTATAAAGTACATAGATTATATGGAAAATAATATTGATATTCATGTGTTTTATTTACATTGCTTGAAACCTGTTGGCGATATGCATAATGCCTAAGCATTTTGCAAAATACCTGAATTAACCATATTACCGGTAACATATATATATATATTGATTTTTGTAGTATATACTCACGACAATTTTATACGTGAATGGAGCATGTTGTAAATGAGTGAATCGAGCCAATACCGATCCACGGGGCATAAAGTCTAAACCTCTAGATAGTTCAACGTCACTTTTTTGCCAGAACGTTGCAAACTCATTACGTGGTATCCCAGTGGCTGTTACTTCAACACTTTGTACTCTCACATTTTCGAAGGTCAACTAAAATTAACATGACTTTAATTATTAAAGCAAATATATTTTGAAAGTACCCTGTACCCTGAATTCTTACATTTTGAATAGTATAGCTAGGTATTGTAGATTTAAATTCCTGGAATATATCATCAATGTACGCATGCCAACGGTAAAATAGAGGATCACGCATTGCAGTAGCCGAGTCACCCATGACACCAAAGTTTTCCTTAACATTTAAATTAAGTGCCAAACATTTTATTAGATCGATAAACAAAGTTATAAGTTAATAATTTATTAGAAAAATAATAAATATCTTTACCAAATATCTATTGTCGGGATCATGGATATAGCTAATTGCAAGATGGCCATTGTTATGAAGAGTACCGTACAAATTTGGATTTTGACTTAATGTACTAGCTTCGATAATATTACCCAATATGTCAATTCCTCCTTGTTCGGTTAATCGAACTTGTCTACCGTTAGTCTATGGGAAAACAAAAAAAATATTAGTTTTCAACCCACAAAATAATAACAAAAAATGTGTTTTTGTTGTTTATAATCATAATGGTCCAGTTTTTTTTTAGTATTTTCTGAAGAATAACGTATAGCATAGGCACATCACAGTCCACAGGTTAATTTGAAAAATAAATATATTAGTTCATACGTCTATAATAAATCCAGAATGTATAGCATCAAATATCCGGTCTCTCCATCGTTCTAGGTCCTCTATATCAAATGACACTTGATCCACGGCTCTATTAACGTTCTGTTTAACAAATATGACAATCGACATAATGCTTCGTGAAATTTAGTAAGAATACAGTTATTGATAAGAAACTTAAAAATTACACTTAATCTCGTATTGGCCGGTCTGGAAGGCCACACACTATTGGCCAAAATATTATCCAATTTTGGGAAATAGGCTTCCGTTATTGGATCATTCCAGTGAGTCAAGCGTTCTACTCTATTCATACCATTACTCAACCGTTCCATATTGTATCTGAATAAAAATGTACAAGAAATCATTTGATTATAGTTATAATAATATAATAAACTACTCAAGGCAGAATTCTGATGCGCACTGGGTCGAAATTAGTGACCTATGCGAGGTTGGTAGGGACTTGTACCCTCCCCCCCCTCGGAAAATTGTGGTTAGATACTCAAATAATATTATATATCAAGTATACAAAAAATATAAAATAACTATAGAAAATGACAAATAATAATTGAACCGAAGTTAGGTCGTTCATTATTCTTATTATTCAATATATAAATAAAAAATATGACGAATAGTATGATTTGTAAGTAATATTTTAATTTCTAGTGATAATTATTTGAAAAAATTAATTAAAATTTAATGTTTTGAATTATATAGAAAAATTAATTTAAAATGAATCTATTTAGCGTATGGTATACTGAATTATGTCATATATTAACAGTTTTAAACAGTGCGTTGTGCATGGTGTGTACTATTAAATGTACAAACATCATAATTTTAAATTTTTAAAAAGAAGAAATGAAACCGTTTATGGTTGTACATCAACTTGGTTTGATGCGCAATCGTGTTTTATAATCCTACCATTTTAGGAAATAATGACAAACCCTATATATTGTGGTGCACATTCGTTTTCAGTTTTTTTTTGTGTAAAAAAAGTAAAAAGTCTGCAACCATGCAGTTACATTTGCGCCGCACTGCTAACTTCTGCTAACCCGCATTACACCATCAATAATTATGAATTATTATTATATTATTATGTATCAAGCTATTGACATAGGTATTAATTATTATAATAATAACACTGATAGTGATATCGATTTCTTTAATTTTTCAATACCGATACATTTTTAGTGAATTTTCAAATTTTGACGTTTGTTCCTATTAAAAATATATCAATCGGTCCTGGATACACCATAAAAACAAATAAAATGCTAATGAATTTACCTAGCTATAATCTGTTGATGCATGTAATAGAACAGTTCACCACGTCTATCTTTGTTGACAATGCTTTGTGGTCCCTCAAACGGGTACACTAAATGCCAGTGCCAGTGGTGGAGATTCAGGCCGATATCTTCGCGGAAATAGCTAAGTTTGTGCTCCGGGTCCAGGTCAGTGGCGGTAAAATCTCGCGGTATTTCAATTGCAATCTAATATTCACAGTTTTATTACAAGATCATTTTTTTTCAGCCGAGTTAGTAATGTAAATTAATAATAAGTGTGAACTGAAAATCTAAGTTTATTACATTTTACTAAATATTGGTACTACCAGAAAAAAAAATTGAAAAAATAAAACTAATTTAAAATACTACACCTTGTAACTACATATTATGTATTGTGTTGCAGAAAACGTATGTATTATCTCTGTCTTTTAAACGTGCATAGTGGCAAACATGCGTTCTGTAGAACCAAATTTGTGTTCTTGGCTTTGATAGTTTAATGTTATTGAGCGTCAGTGTTTAATGATATTTTTGATTATAATTTTTAAGCAATTCACACGAGTATATTAGATATTTTAATTTAAAAATCGCATAATCCGCACTTAAAGACATATTTGTATACGCTTATATATCGTACAAAAACCAATGTACAAACGGCGAACACAAATAATATTCATTCCTTTAAGTTTGATATTTGATCAGCTCCGACGTAAAAGAAAATTGGTTTTACTAACGTTTGTTAGACAAAGACAACACAGTTATGAGATTGTGACGTCCTAAGTAGGGCCGAATTAAATTAAAACAAACAATTACTCGGGAATTAGTCCATAACGATTATAAATTCGTTTCCGTAAAACATTTATGCTGTCATGAAAAGTTTTTCGACTTCAAAAAAATTTGATAGTATACACTATTACAGTTGGTCAACATTTCATAGTACTGTATAATGTATTGACCAACTGTATGCTACATAATACTTACTCTGGAACCGACTGGAACCACTTCCGCTTCCTCTCTAGCTCGGGAAAAAACACCCGACTCCATATACAAACTTGGGAACATCTCAATATGTGAGGGTAACCGTAAACCTCGAGTTTCGGGCCTATGCAGCATAACTACAGATAGGGCGTATATAAACATGTACGAGTTGACTCGATCGCGGCAGTACACTGCTAACGACATGAGATCGTCGAGCGATTTTGTGGCTATAAGACGTGAAAAAAAAAAATTACATTACATATATTTTTCAAAAGCTTTTGGCAGTCAAAAAGCATTATCGATTTCCATTTATTGAATAAATATTGTGCTAAAATTAAGTGGATACTTACACATTAGAACTTCTATGAGCCTGGAAGCCATTTTACCGTGGCTCTGGTTAAAAAGCGAAAACGATGCATTCCTGGGAAGTGATAATGGCAATGACAGGTCTGGAATATTGTTCAACTTCTTGACGGAAATGGTTTTATCACCGGGAAAACGATTTTGGATGTCAGACTGTAATGGTTTATATCGGTCAAGCTAAAAAAACGAATAAAAAATCACATAACGATATTGTCATTTAACTATATAGGTATATTTATTCACTATCCGTAACGGCTCTATGTTCGAATTAAATAAAAACATTATTAATTAAACCTAACTCACCAAGTAATCGGATGGTACATCGAAAGAAACATTATCGTCACCCTTTGAGACGAATAAAGGTTCAGTGGGTCGATCGAACAAGTATAAAATGTTATTTTTGTCCGCCATAATATTTAATTAAGTATCTAGAAAATAAATCTTTAAATAATATTCAATTTTTAATAAATAAATATTTTTATTATATGTTCAAAATTCAAATATCTTTAAAATAATATACGTTATAGTCGTTATACATTATACTTATAATCAAATATTTATTTTGAATAATAAATGTACATATTAATAATTTGTTCATTTAAATTTTAAACATGTTCAAAAATCGAATTGTGTAATAATACGTTTTCAACTTTAAATTAAAATCACAATCAAGCACTTTATATATTTGAAATGTATTTAATTACTTATTAGGTATAACATATAACTAGTTATCCCGATGTTAGGTTTAATAATTACCAGCACTGTATGTATTGCTTCGAAAGCGAATTGTCAACCAAGAGCAACTATATCTCGACTGATGTTAGCCTTTTATGCGTTGCTCTTTTATGCCAATGTAATAACCAAAAATTAAGATTTGGCACATTCACTTTGTGGTAAATATTCATTTCCCACTGAAATTCACTAAGAAAAAGCGTTATCGGTTTTTTATTCATTTTTAACCGTACAGATTAGATAAAAACGGACTTTTAATTTGAATACGCTGGTGGTTTGTAGTATTTATACATATTACTCGTGAGAATTTCTGAAAAAAATAACAGGATGTTCTATGGTTTAGTAAAATTATCGTAAAATAATTGAATTAAATAACATTTGTGCAATAAATTATAAAAATAAATATTTTACTGTCATTTCATAAAATGTTCAAGTAAAGTTTAAACCTACCTATAAATAAATTTGATTCTACATATCCCATATTATTCACCTTTATATATATATATATTTTATTATATATATATACATATATATGTATCAACTAACACACATTACACACCAGACTTCTTTCACTTAGAATCGTTTTTTCGAGAGCAATGATAGATACATTAGTTTCAAGTTAAAAGACCTATTCTGGCAATACAGTAATATAATTCACTCATTCTTTTAAATTTCAATAGTAAAATAATCATTAATTATTAATTCCTTGTCACATTGGTATTTACCTATTAATTTATAATTATAATATTATAAACTTATTACTTTTTCGAACAATTTGGATCTTTGTCGCTCTTTAGGAATGATTTTAAAATACATTACTAAATTCTTGAATCCTTAATGTATCATTTAATTATCCATTTTTTGTTATTATTATTGTTATTATTTTTAATTATATAATATGAACTCTAAAATATTATAACTTATTATATATATATATATATATATTTATGTTGTATACTTCATCATATTTATTATAACCACTCACACCGACTATATTAGCGAGTGCTACCTTCTCAATTTATCTCTCGGGTACATTTTAAATACGTTAAGTTATACGTTTAATATTGTCAATTAATGTTGTGATGAGTGTATTTTTAAGTTTGAATTTATTTCATATGTTTTTAGCATATTATACTTCTATAATAATTAGTAATTATATAAATGTTTATTTAATTTAATGAGTAATTAATTACAATTGTTTGATGATTTAACGTTAATAAAACGTAATAATGGCCATAAAAATGTAGGAACCTAATAGGTATTGTTTATCACTATATAACTATATAAATATATAATGTATTAGTAATGGTATTCCCACAAGGTATACTACACATACGCCGTATGCTCAAAACTGTATTTTGAAAATTCACGGGTATACAGCGTATAATTTCAAGCAATTCGTGAAGAAGTATAAAATATAATATAACAATTGAGTTAATTATTATTAATTAAATATATTTTGCAATGGATATTAATTTTTTACTTCAGACGATCGGCTCATTACTTTTTACATTTTTTTGTTGATATCTATTTACATATCTATATTTCACCCTCTACCAAAAACGTATTAATCAATAGAATTTCCATATGAGAGACTCGTCAACGTATAGTATACTCTCGACCAAAGTGATGGGAACATCACTGGGTAATAATATATTAACTCATGTTAACAATGTATAAAATATTTTTTCTTAAAATATTATTCTCATCCACTTATAGGTTATTAAATTTGAGTTACTATCTTCGAAACTGTTGAAACCATATATTAACAACTTTCTGAAATAAACTTGAAGGATTACGATCAATACATCTTAATTTTATCCAAATGCAAACTTATTACTATATCAAATTCGTGGTGAAATAAATCATATGATTGCTGAATAATGGGAAGTAAATACTACACCAAAAGTATGTTATTTCATGTTCAACAGCGGTTGACCACAAGCCTTCCAACAACGAATTGCAGCATTCAAACTTTACTGCAGATAATAATTTTATGTGGTAATGCGGCATGCGCAGTATATTACAATACTATGTAATAATGATAATATAACATTATAATCAATGTTGGCTTTAATGGTGTAGCATAATATTATCTATTAATATTACGTTCAGGCCCGTGCGCAAGGTGGGAGGGGTGGTTTTGGGGTTTATAATTTATATTGATGTAATTTAGAATAATTTAGATTGACACTAAGGATTTTAAGATTTTAGCTGCAATAAAAATTATATAGTTTTTAACAATAATTTTAACAATGGACGTAATTTTGAGTAATGAACTGCGCACAGGTTCTACGATAAGTCACAACAACTTTAATTATTAATCGGAAATATGCACACGATATGTATAATATTAGAAAACATTAAAAACGTATTTCCAAATGTTTATCAAATATTACATGTAATGGCTGTACAAGCAGTATCTTTGACAATAATTAATGAGCGATCATTTAAACATAATTTACGTTTCGCTCGTCGTAACAAGGTTCAAGATCAATCGTAGCATGGGCGCGTGGCGTAGAGATATCGATCGACCAGTATATAAGTAGTGAGTTCTGATTTCCCGGCGATAGACTGTTTTTATACCTGCAGTGTTGAACACAGTTTCTAAACAAGTTATAAGTAATAAACTTTCATTTTTATTTCTTTTTTTGCGAGTTTGCAATATACAAATTTAAAAGAAAAAGCATAATCATATTTTGTATTTATAATATTTAATTGTAAAGCGGTTTGTCAATCGGACCACGGTTAATTGTACCTATATTATGTGCTATTTTTTCCCGAATACCCAAACGCCGATTAACTGTCGTAATGAAATCGGAAATAACGATTGACGGCATAATATTTTGTAATACTTGGTCTTTCCCTACCAACTCGTTATAACGAGATTGACTACAGTAATCATTATACGTAAATGAGCAAAAGTTCAGTAGTATAAATTGTATAATCGGTGTATACATATAGATACAGCTCCGGTCCCGATCGATAAGATACATTTGCCTCTATCGAACAATAATTTGAATACAATTGAACGCATCCGGGAAGATCGTGATTAACGGCTGGCTCCTTGGATACCAAACAACTCAAACGAGTGTATGGTCATCGTAATCAAACGACAAATTGTAATAGCCCGTTTGTCGATCGGACCCAGTGTTGTATGACGAGGGTGTCACTTCTCCATTTGGTTCAGTCATTAATTTATTATTATTGAACAATTATATGAAATTAATAATATATGTAACTATATATCCATATAATCTGTAGACTGTTGCCATTGTTATGTTTTAAATCAATCTTACTTTGGCTTTACATGAATTTGATTACTTGGTTCAAACTCACTAAGGCTCTACGGCGCTCTAAATCACAAATCACTGTTCACTTATAACTCGTCGAACTTGTTATGGAATCAGTAGTGCACCCAGGGAGAGGGATCTTTGGGGCTGAAGCCCCCCCCCCCAAAAAAAAAAAATAAAAATATTTTTCACTAAATCATACATTATTATAGCATATTTTCACAAATATAGTACTAAAATGATGATTGATTAAACATATAACACAAGTATAACATATAATAATAATAGTAAAAAAATTATCATTTATAATTTGTGGTACCTACCAAATTATTTACTTGTGTGTAAAGAAAATAGGAAAATGTTTACGTTCGCCACTAACAAAAATCCTGAGTGCGCGCCTGATGTAGACTGAAGTTTTATTATACCGAAGCATTAACTATATAAGTATTAACTAGGTGCTCATCAACAGCGTATTTCAGAACGATATGTCAGCATATGAGTACGTAAATGCTATTTGGATAACGTAGAATATTTGGTCGTAGTTAAAAATTACTGATCTACTATTATTAGGTACGTGAATGCCATTTAAATAATGCAAATTATATTCATCGTCATTGAAAATCGAAAAAAAAACTGTAAAAAATTAAATGTTAATAAAATATTTACAAAATTATTTTTAAAATATGTACTTATCCTCCAAATATGTAAAAAATATGCATCAACCTATACGGCTATACTCAAATATAATGTAAAATAAATTTGGGTTTATTTCAATTAAATTGATCTATAACGTGCACATGTCTTATTAGATTAAAGTATCTCATTCCAATAAAAACATGTGTTTACAATAAAATCCGGTTCCTAGTCATAAATCATGCAAATATCAACCTTGGTTATTCAAGCCTTGTATTTTATTGATATCTTTGATCGGCTTTAAGATACACAAAGAAATTAATATTAAAGATAATATTAGGTATTACAATGTGTTCTAATAACTTAAAAGAAAAGTGTACTATTAAAAGTATATATACTATAGATATATAGTACATTGTATACACTAAATAGTACTTATCTTGTACATAGAACAACGGTACACACTGCCGTGGCCGTGGCCAAAATGCCAATTATTATACGTAAATGAACAAAAGTTCAGTAATATAAATTGTATAATCGGTGTATACCAATAGATACAGCTCCAGTCCCGATCGATAAGATACATTTGCCTCTATCGGACAATAAATTGAATACAATTGAACGCACTCGAGAATATCATGATTAACACTGGCTCCTTGGATACCAAACAACTCAAACAAGTGTATGGTCATCGTAATCAAACGACAAATTGTAATAACCCGTTTGTCGATCAGACCAAGTGCTGTGTGACGAGAGTGTCACTTTTACATTTGGCTCAGTCATTAAATTATGAAGCCTAAAGACCCCCCTCCAAAAAAAAAAAAAAAATATATTTTTCACTAAATTATACATTATTATAGCATATTTGTGAATGTATGCTTCATACTTTAATTAATCGTATATAATATATCATACATCGTTCATAGGATAGGTCATTATTACAATGGATTTGTTAAATTTGAACGCAATGATTAGTATACGAATAACGAATAACGATTCTAAACAAAGTTAATATGTTGGTCTAAAATGGGTATATAATAATATAGTATTTTATATTTAAATTGAAATATAATGCAATAGTATGTAATTTCGTAAAAATTTAAATTTCAAACGGTCAAAAATTTCTTTTCTTTAAGTCCGGTAGAATTGTTTTTATATATTTTTTGAAAATTAACTCATGGATAATCCAGTGTTAAAATATTGAACCTTAAGTATAAACAGAAAAAATTTTTATGAATTTTCAACTACAAAATAACTTGCAAATCATTGCGATTTTAACATATTTTATACAAATTTGAAATTTATGAATTTATAAAAAAAAATTGAGTTAATCGATCTCCGATATTTTTTAGTTACGATAAGTATAACTTATAATATACGGGTGGACCTCGCTTTCCTGTACAGTTGGGGGTGGAGTGTACCTCTTTTATAGGATAAGTCATTATTACAATGGATTTGTTAAATTTGAATGCAATAATAGATATCATTGTATACGAATAACGATTCTGAACGAAGTTAATTTGTTTGTCTAAAATGTGTAAATAATAATATAGTATTTTATATTTAAATTGAATTATAATGCAATTTCGTAAAAATTTAAATTTCAAACAGTCATAAAATTTTTTTCTTTTGGTCAGGTAGAAATTTTTTAGAGATTTTTGAAGAGTAACTTATGAATAACCTAGTGTTAAAATTTTGAACCTTAAGTATAAACAGAAAAAATTTTAGGAATTTTTATCTACAAAATAACTTGCAAATTATCGTGATTTTGACACATTTTATACAAATTTGAACTTTATGGGCTTATAAAAAAAAATTTGTGCGAAACGATCTCCGATATTTTCTAGTGAAGATAAGTTAAGCTTATTATAAACCTTGTATTAAATTTTCGAGAGTTTTCGGCCAGCCAATTAAATTTTATAGGCGTTTAAAAAAAAAATTTACAAAAATCGTAAATTTAAATTGTCTATAAATAAGTCAAAATATATCAAAATACTTTGAAAACTTAACTATGTATAGATAACACCAATATAAAGATTTGGTGAAAATTTCAAGTTGTTGCGGTTTTTCGTTTTTGAGTTAGAGCTTTTAAAAAAAATGTATTTTGTAAAAACGTGATTTTGCGTAAAATTTCCCGGTTTTTTTGTAATTTTTTTATCGTTTTTTTTCGATTTTTTTAAAAAGTATGAAAATGTTGAATTTTTGACTAAACTAGGTACCATCTACATTCATTTTCCTATCAGAAAAGTTGCTGTTTGAGAAAATCGAAGTATTTTTACTACCAAAAATCGTGTCCTCAGACACAAAAAAAAATAAAAAAAAACACACATCATTGTAAAATCAATAGATTCCATTACTCCGTTCAGAATCTAAAAAAAGGAAAAAAATTAAATATTTCAAATGCCCATAAGTAGCTTATATTAAAAATCAATAAAATATTTTGAATAAAATAAGACTTAAAGGAAATGCCACTCTTGACGACTGGTAAAAATTTCAAGTTTCTGCGACTAATACTTTTTGAATTATAACAAATATTTATTTCGTTTGTGCATAAATCATTATTTTATGCAATTTTGTATAAATTTAAATTTCAAACGGTCATAAAATTTTTTCTTATAAGTCTGGTAGAAATTTTTTTAGATTTTTGAAGAGTAACTTATGAACAACCTAGTGTTAAAATTTTGAACCTTAAGTATGAACAGAATAAATTTTATCAATTTTCATCTACAAAATAACTTGCAAATTAACATGATTTTGACACATTTTATACAAATTTGAGCTTTATGGAATTATAAAAAAAATTAAGTTAAACAAGCTGCGATATTTTTTAGTTAATTCGAGTTAAACGATCTCCGATATTTTTCAGTTACAATAAGTATAACTTATAATGAACATTGTAATAAATTTTCAAGAGTTTTGGGACAGCCAAATAAATTTTATATATTTCAAAAAAAAACCTTACAAAAATCGAAAATTTAAATTGTCTATAAATAAGTCAAAATACTTTGAAAACTTAATCATGTATAGAAAAAGTTAATATAAAGATTTGGTAAAAATTTCAAGTGTTTGCGATTTTTGGTTTTTGAGTTAGAGCTTTTTAAAAACAATGTATTTTGTCAAAACTTAATTTAGCATAGAATTTCCCGTTTTGTTTTTTTCGATTTTTTTAAAAAGTATTGAAAAAGTTGCATTTTTGATTTGCCAAAGTTCCATCTATATTCACTTTCCTTTTAAAAGAGTTGTTGTTTATGAAAATCGAAGCATTTTTACTACCAAAAATCATGTTCTCAGACAAAAAAAAAACACATATCATTGTAAAACCAATAAATTCCAAGTGAAAACTTAAAAAAAATTTATACCTACACAATAAGAGATTGTGAATTATTAATAAAAAAAAACATATATGTTTATTTTGAATTTGGAATTTTAACTTACAACACACATAAAATAGGTGTGATTAAAATTTGTTTATTTATAGCAATCACTCTTACTGATCAAAACAAAATATTTGATTTAATATTTTATTATAAGAACAATTAATTTCTAAAGAAATATTTTAAAATTTTGTTTGTTTTCCAATAAATTACTTATTCAAAAGTTGTACAATATTATTAGAAATAACGATTAAATTTAATAATTCAACAATTTTAAAATTGAAGTATTTTTTTTTTTTAAAATAAATAAAATACAAATACTTTTAAATTAACAAAAATAACTTAAACTTATATAAATTAATTGTTAGTGACTAATAATTTATTTTTTAAAATATAATGTGTAGATCAGTGTTTCTTAACCTATTTGACATGGTGACTCTCATGCCCCATCATGAATGTCATTTTTGTGTTATAATGATTTTTAAGCAACATTTTTATTTTAGTATATAGTCAAAAATATTTTATTTTATGATTATATAAAATACAAAAACTTTATAAATAAATACTTTAGTTTTTAATTTCATATCTATATTATTACAAATAAAATAATACTATACTATTGCTCTTGTGTCATTTAAAATAAGTTACATTAAATATTGAATATATTATAAAAAAAATTATGTGAACCTATAATTTACTCTGATTAATACCAAAATAATTAAAAAAAGTTCTTCTGAGGTCCCAAGAGGATCAAATTAACAGGTTAAGAATCACTGGGTATGTAAAATCAAAATCTATAGCCAATTTTCAGTCAAAAAGATTGTGAAAATTAACAATTTAATGATATTTAAAATTCAATAAGTCACATACTTAATTTAAAGCTAAAATTATATTATCCTAATTGTTAAGCAAACAAAACAAAACAGTGAATACAAAATAAAATAAATAATTATTTTACTTAATTCTGATAAAAACACAATATAATACATTATTTAAATGTAATTTTCTGATGTTAAGCAAAAGTAATACAACAACAAACAATAAATAAAATAAATAAAATCTATCACAGTGAAAATAAATAAATTTAAAATAAATGAATTTATACTTTAAAGAAAAGACAAACAAGGAAATTAGGGAACCATTATATTATTTTTCCAACCATGATGCAGCAACTGATGGAGCAGTTGGTGATTTTGGTTTGACGTTAAATTGTTTTAAGGTGGTTTCAAGGGCTTGGTGATTATTTGCAAAATAAGCCAATGTTGCATTATGAAACATCAAAAGTTGTTTATGCATCACTTTCACCTAAAAATATTTATTAAGGTTTTGTATAGAACATTTATAAATATGAAATGCACACTTTTTGATCACTATATTTATACATTTTAAAATACAGTTCAAACAGGTAACATTATTTAAATCATGCTCAATAATATGGTCATGGATCAATTTTTTAAATAAATGAAATATATCAAAAGAGCAGGTTAAAAAAATTAATTTAGAAAGTCAATTAATCCAAAACAATCTAATAAATGGATAATTTTTCATACAAAGGTATCTATAAAAATATACTTACTCTATTTTCATCAAGAAATTTCAACTTAACAATAACATCGGAACGTAATTTCTCAAATTCTTCCTTGTGCTGTTGATAATTCTGTTGGGCATCATCAACACGAACTGTGTTAGAATCTGTTCTTGGCATTTGTGCTAACATTTCAAGATCTGAACGATAAGCATCATATTCAATCCTAAAAATAAATTTTGAAAGTTATTGATGGCAATAGGGAATAGCTAATAATAAAAATATAAATAAATATTTAGTAATTTATAACCTTGCACATTCATATTGTTTTATGGTAATTAATGTATCCTCAATAGTTTTATTACACAAAGTATTGACTGATGAAACAAAAAAATTGAGCGCATTCAAAAGACTTTCACCATTTTTTGATAAACATTTTTGAGTTTCTGAATTTTGTACAAATTCTTGTTGTAGTTCTGGAGATTTTTGGCCCAATTCAGCAAAGGCATCCCCAAGTGATTGCTTTAATAAAAATCATTCAATGAATAATTAAGAATCAAACCCAAATAAAAATGTTTGGAAGCCTTATTTGTTTTAACCAAAATAATAAAAATTTATTTAAAAGCATTAAATATTATACCAACACATAAATAAATTATTGTTATTATGTTTTTTAATATAAACTATAACAGCATATATTACATTTAATAACATCTACTATACTAATGATTACTGTTTATGTATAAAAATTAAACAGTAGATTTATGCTTTCTACTAATACTTAATATTTATATATGACTGGAACATTTTGTACATGTAGGTTAAAAACTCTAATTAATGGACACACCGACATTTGCTGATTGTAGCAACAATGAGATGTCTGATATTTAGAATATAATTAAGTACATTTTGTACAACAATAACAACATTGAAATAACAGCAAAAATAACTTCACAGAGTGTGTAACACATTTAATCAATGTAATAATGATATAGATTAAATATATATTTGTTATTTGTTTGTATGTATTATTCATTACAATTTGTATGCAGGGTAGAAAATATTTTTTATAAGTATAATATGGATAAATTATAAAATTGTACAAAGAAAACGAACATTTATGGAACAGTGAAGTATTCTGTATTTTGATATAAGAAATGTATTTGTATATACCCTTCATTGTTGTCAATGTAAATATAATAGGAATAAAAGTGTAAAAGAGTAAAATTTTATTTAGATATTCTACTATTATTTTAAATATAAGAAAAAATTAAAATGCTATAAAAGTGTCCTCTATTTAGAGTATCTCGAATGTTGAGGTTTTTCTAAGTAGATGTAGTAAAAATATCTCCAATCCCAAAAAGAAGTATGCTATTTAAAGATGTCTGTTAAATGAGATTTCATTGTATATTGTTTTAGTATACATAGGAGATAAACAATAAGATTATTAAATAACCAAACCTAACCTAACCAATACTTACTTGGATCAAAATAAAACTTTGAAATTGTGTTGCCATGCTCTTTGCTAATTTCAAAATATTTCCATATTTTTTTTGTGTTTCCCTTAATTGTTCAATCTCAGTCTCCAATTCTAAATTAAAGAAATTGTAGTTAACATACATTATTTAAGTACGCCCCACAAAATACACTTACCTATATCAACCGTCTTTGATGATTTGCCAAGTTTTTCATTTATTAATTGTTTTGTACACTTATAGGTTGAAACACTCCAATTTTTAATAACATCAATTTTAGAGGTAGGGAATTTTTGATGTGTAATATCTCCATTTTGAGTAGGGCTTGGAGTATAACCTCTAGGAGCTTAAAAAATAAAAATAAATAAATAACATGATGATCATTCAATTTAATGTTAAGTATATAAATTACCAGCAGTATTAGTAAGAGGCAATGAATTAGGAACATATGTCCTAGGTCTCATGGGTCTTGCTTCTATTTCTGATCTTAATATGGCAGGATGCATATTATCTGTTTCTGCATTTCTGTTAATATACTCGTGTACTGTTGTATGATCACTAGAATTAGCAATTCGTGACATTGTATTGCCTGATCTTGTTTCAATTAATATTTGGTTAAAACCTACAAAAAAAAAATACATAAACCGGAAATTAAAATGATAAAGATAAATATTTTAAACAAAACATTGAAACGTGTAATATACTATTTATCTACTAATGATAACACAATATCTCATACACATTATACACATTACACATGCTACAGTTGTATATACAACTATGGTCTATGACACGTGTATACAAATATAATGTGGCAAAGTACAATTGATATCATTTTGTATGGAATTTTTAGCAACACATAATTTCCCTACTTACAATAAAGGGATATAAAGGTAATTTGCTTCCACGCAGTTTACCCGGGCCAGCCACAAAGTTTTACCAAATTGTATCTGCTGTACTATTTTTAAACCTCACAGCAATCATGAGCAGTTTCCACCTCATCAAAATAATGGTTAATAGAATAAGAAAGAATATCAAAATTACATTGAATTTTAGGGATCGTATTAGAGATATATAGTTAGAGTATCTGAGCACCTTTAAAACCGCCCAAATCAATAATCAATTGAAATTTTATTTTTAACAAATAAGTTAAAATTTTAAAATTGTAAATACACTGTTAATCAATTGATTTAATTTGTCCAATAAAAATTGAAACATGGTATACTTGAAGGTTCACATACATAACAAAATGTTAGTATTTACCAGTTTTATTAGTTGATTAAAATTATAACCGTCGTGCTAATAACATATTTTTATAATAGGTACATTACTACTAGGTATATCGCTAGAAAAAAACAAAACATTGAAATACTGAAAAACAAACAAAAATTTAGGTGTACCTGCCAATTTTATTATGTGAATCAAACAGGTACAGCTGGATAATTTATAGAAATTGTTTTACTTATAGAAAGATTTTCATCTCCGATTTTATTTTGGCACTTCCATTATGGCGAGAACCAGAACAACATTTTATATTTTATGGAATACATCAAATGTTGAAACACTAGAAACTTAAAACTAGAAATAATCAATTTTCCACAGATTTACCAAATTGATAATTATGATGTTAGAAACAAGCTGTTATCGATTTCATTGAAATTGTGATAACCGACTAAATAAAACTTACTAACGAAATTATTGTGAAAAATGGAGATAAAAATGTGTGAATATTTCTGTTCAACACTGAACACACGAACTATTTATTCAAATATATATTTTTTAATATTTTTCATTACATTAACAGTTTAAGTAAAATATTAATCTATTCTACAACAGACTAATACTGATCACATGGGTGATGGTCCGTCTATGACAATCATCATTCACAACCCGGCATTTTATTTATTGTTCAATTATTCTGAAAAATTAGGGAAATAGTGAAATACTGTTTTATTAGACTTCTGAATTAGTTTCTGAAAGAGTTTATAAAATTATTAAACATTTATTTGAGATGGACGAAGAAATTCAGATGAAAAATGTATGTATTAACAATAGTAAATTAGCTATATTTTAGATTCAGTGTTACATATTATTATTGTTATTGATTTTTAGATCAAAGAATTTTTACAAAATTACAATAAAATAACTGATGAATGCTTTTCACAGTGTGTTTTTACATTATCTCATAGCAGATTAACAGAGGATGAGGTATGGCGTTTATGTAATCAAAAAAAAAGCTTTTGATATTTCAATATTTTTAAAACCAATTAAATATTACATTTTTCTGTGTTTATCTGTAGGCTTTGTGTGCAAGTAATTGTGTACAAAAAGCTAAATTTGTTGATCAAAAATGTATGCAAGCATTTATTGAACATCAACAACAATCAATGCAAAAATTCATGGAAGAAGCTAGTCAAAAACAGGCCCAACAAGAAACTGATGCTACTGAATTTAACAATGTAGAAACAGAAAATAAAGAAATAGTTCAACAATCGACTGAATCAAATTTAAATAATTGAAGTAATAATTTTTAAATTTTCAGATTATATAGTATAGCATTTGTATATATATATATATATATATATATATGTATATATGTATATATGTATATATGTATATATGTATATGTATATGATGTAACATTATAACATTGGGTATTTTTTATTTTAATTTGTTAACTTGGAAACACTTATTTTTTTTTGTACCAAATTAATTAAAAATTATTTTAATGTAGACATTTCAGAAATTGTTTTTTTGAATTTATAGTTCTGATTAATATATCTGTATTTAGCCTTTTGATAATAGTTGTATATTGTTATTTTAAAGTATATGAAATAAATAACTAAGAGATAGATAACCAACAAATTTAGTATTTGTTGTATAATACCTAATTAATAGTTTTAATTAAGAACAAGAGATAAATTAATATCTACAGTACTCACCACTTAACAGTGTAACAGAATTAAAAAAATGTTTGAAAACTACAGCAATAATGGTACCTAACTATTTGATACTAGAATAATACATTGTATAATGTTTATTAGAGTTTAATTTGTACACATTTTGTATAAAATAAAATATAAGTTTATACTATAATAAATATTTACATTAAGTTGAATGTTTTTGGAGCATTTTCAATAATGTATACATATAGCATTAATACATTAATCATGAACAAAATATACATTGTAAGGTCAATTTTATATAATTATAATGAAAAATATTACTTAAATCAAAGATAATTTTCAATCTTATTTGTAGTACCAGAATAAACTAAAGGAATGACTGAAGTTCTTCAATCTGCAAACAAATAATAATTTATTTTAACATAAATCATACAATAAATGGTTTAAATAAGATAGTGAAATTACTATTTAATATTTGGATTAACAGTAGGATTATTTCATCAACATTTTTGATGTTGCAACAATTTTAAAACCCAAACATCAAGAGTAAGTTTTTCCACCCCCTGCTTCATAAAAAGACTACTAATTAAGTTATATTAAGTTATAAATAAAAATAAGATATGTATTGTCTTGTAGTATAATAATACTACATTTATATTATAAACATTTGCTGTGATAATGAGCTATTGATATTTTGGTTTTTAAGTGAAGTGGAATTGATATCATATTTTGAAAAACACTAGAAATTTGAATTAATAATAAAATATTTACCTAAGGAAAACAATTAATTTAAACAACAAAAATTTGATAAAATAGTTGAGATATATATATGGGATTTCTCAGTACAGCCATTTGTTATTTTCAAATTATAACGTCATAAATAAATAATATACCTGTTGCTCTTTGTCTTGTTGCTCACTAAGTAAACTATTAGATATACTTGTAAAACGCTCTCTTAAATTAATATTTTCAATATTAGCAATTTCCATATCTTGTTGTTTTTTACGTTCTTTAAGTTCTTCAATTTCTTGCCGTAACTGATCAATTTTATGTTTAATATCATCTAAAACAAATTTAAATTGAATATTTTATATTGTCAACTTAATTAAATTCATAAAAACTTACCAGCAGATACATTTCCAGCATCTAAAGGAACTAATGTTGATAGAACAGGCATATCACCAAGTTTACTATCATCACTAAGTTCTAATTCAGATTTAAGGTCTTCCCCTATGTCTTCTCTATAACCAATACTTTCATCAAAAGTGCAGTCCATACCATGTTCTTTTTTTATATCAAGTTGAGAATTATCATTAGATATAAACATTTCTTTACTAAATTCTGTAACAAGCTTTTGGGTTCCAGATATTGAAGGTTTTTCTTCCTATATTAAAATTTAAAATCAAATAAATATGATAAAAAACATATATAGAAATGTTATTATTGAAAAACTAACCATTAAAGAATTAGTATCAGACAAGCGACTATCATCAGCAGTTAAATGACTCATATCTTCATCCATATCCATTATATTTATATTACCAGCTTCCTCGTCTGAATCACTAAGAGCTTCACCAAATATGTCTCTTTCAGCTAAAGGTAAAAAGTGTCTTTTTCATTATAAAGTATAACATAAAGTTGAACATTGATATAAAAGCTAAACTATACTACAGTAATAAAAATTTTTATCATCTAAAATTGTTTAATGGTTTTTTCTTAAATACTTCACAAAAACATAACTTGTAATTATTTACACACAGTCACAAGTTTTTATAAAAATGGTATTGAAGTCTGATTATTTGACTCTGTATGAGTCAATAATCTATATAAAATAGAGAAAACAAAGAATGTCTTGGTACAATTATGTTTTAGATTTCATATATTTTTTCTCCAAACAAACTTTAGAGTAGAATCAAACCAAAAGTGTAAAATTATAATCAAAAATTGCACACAGGTAGTAGGAAGGTAATTTTATAATTTTCTCCATATTTTTTCTATGCACAAAAAAAACTTCTAAATAATAATAAATATTCCTCTACAACCATGTATAATTAAAAATATTTTTTTTTTACTGCTTAAATATATAATATAAACAAACCCTTGAACCATTTCTATATATTTTTAAAAGTTCAAAACAGTTTTATCTAAAGGGAAAAGTTGAAAATATAGCAAAATCAAGTGTTTATTCAAACGTTGGGACATTATTTTATATAAATTAATATATTTACACTCCAATAACTTTTGAACATCTTACTTAAATATTTTTATAAATATTTATCCTTACTAAATACATATAGTAAATTAACTTCAATTGTAGTGTGCCAATCTACAAGATTTAATTAAACAAACAATTATTAACATGTAAATATATTTAAAAAATAAATCAAGAGCTTATGTTTTTATCATTGTAAAATTACTTTAAAATTTGTAGCATTATCATTTTTTTCTTGTTTTATTATGATAGTCAATTTATGAATTGCATAATTACTATATTTTTAAATCATGTTTAATAATCCAACTCAAATAGAGAAATTTTAATTGTAATTAAGGAGAGTGTATACAAATATGGCGTATATTTGAGGTAGACAAAATATATCTAAGTAATTGTAATTTAACCCATACAAAACTAAAATTATAAATGAATTCATACCAATATCTTGCTTTATGTCATTATGCATTTCACCTTGCATAAAAGGTTCTTCTTTCACTTTTCTGTTATTTTGAACCTCCGTTTCAGATACTACTTCCCATTTGACACTTGAAGCTTCACTATCACTTTTTAAAAGATATTTCACCTAAATATAAATTAGTCTTTAATATTAAATAAACAAATACTAAAATAATTAAAAGTTTAACCTCTTTTTCTATCTCTGGAGCTTCAACATACTTCTTCCTGAGTGTTTTGCGAAATCTTCTTTTTCGTACATTTTTTAAAGGAGGAGTAATACCATGTGGCCACAAAAATTTTTTATCAACTTTATTAGGTTCTTTTTTTTTAATTACTTTTGTTTTTTCATCTTCATCAGACTGTAAAAATTCCTCATCTTCTCTGCATATAATCATCTAAGAGAAGTTGTACATAATTAAAATATTTTCAAAACCTTAATATGACAATTATATTAAACTAGTAAAAATATGAATCAAATATTTTCAAAAATCAGTATTTTTAAATTATCAAAATTATACATTTATACAAATGTATCATAGATTAAGTTTATATTTTACCTGACAAATATCAGCAGTTTTATAGACTGTCTTGTTATCAATTGTTTTTTGTCCCTCAATGATAGTTGGCAAGTCAAAAACCTACAATATCAAGAAAATTCAAAACGTATACATCTAAATACATTCAACAAATGTTGTTTTAAAGAATAGAAACCAATAATATAAAAAAATTTAAAATTTAATTGATTAGACAAAAAAAAAAAAAAAAATAAAAATTTCATTTCCATAAATAAACAATAGAATTAGGAATTTAGCACATCAATAGATCATATTTTTAACCATTTTGATCAAACTTATTTAAGTTCTATTGATTTTTTAAAATAATCATATCTTCTTTAATAAATTATATTATTATTTATTGCATATTATGATATTAAAAAAATCTAGAATAAGTTGAACCCATCTGTACAACATATTTATATGCATACATAAAATATATCAAATGTTTTATACATAAAAAACAAATATAAGAAGACAACTTGCATATAACCTTTGCATATAAATGATGATTGCCAATGATAACTTCACCTCTTCGAATATCATTTTCTAATTTTATACTCATTTGTTCTTTAGCATCTTTCTTTATTAATTCTCTTAAAGTAGCAGCAGCTTCCTGAAAAACCAAATATGGATTATTACAACTAATATAAATGTAATGAAACCAATAAAACATTATAACTGAATATTTATCCTTATTTACATTTGTACTATATTCATTAAATTTAAAAGCAATAATATTCTAAATTATCAAATATCTACATATTCAAAAATGATTTAAAATAACAATAAATATAATGTTTAATAGAGTTAAATTTTATTTAAATATGTTATTTGTTTTTATTACAATCATTTTTTTTTTAATAGGTATATTTTTTAGAAAGTGCTATAAGCTGTTGCCATAAGCCCTCCATATAGGTTTTTTGTTAGTTTTATTTAATTAAGAGTAACTTAAGTGGCAAGACACATGGGTATTTGTATAGACATAGACAACACCAATAGAATCGTGTGGTCATACATCTGACTGCTAGCAGCACAGGCTAGAGAATAACCACATCAGTAAGAATGACTGTGGCAAACCGTTTCACCGCACTATGCCACTAAAATTAAATTAAACACATACTTGGATATTTAAATAAAAAAATAAATGAAAGTTAAGTACATAAACTTAACATATTTAGTCTTAAATAACTAATTAAAATACCATAGTAGAATAGGTATAACTTCCTTCTAATGTAATTTCTAGGAGTCAATAGATTTGTCCTTTAATAAAGGAGTTTCTATTATACATACACTAGAAGAAAAAATACTATGATACAACTTGAATTGATTATATGCATTTATAGTTTTAAATAAAAAGAATTTTTAGGTACAAATATTAAGTAAATTTTTATTTTATAAACAAGATATGGCGATCATAATTTAGAAAAATAATTTATAATAAATTTGTTTGTTTCGATGATTAAGGACAGTACATTTTTAATTTCAATTATTAATTCCAATAACTCAGCATTTAAAACAATGATTGATAACTTAAGTAATAGACAATAATAATTCCAAGCATAGTGTTTAATACATATGCTCTCTGTAATTATAATTTTTTGCTGTATACTAAAAGACATTACAAAATAAATATAACTTTAATTTAAAGGCAAATAAAAATCACTTTCAAACTATTCTTGTTCATGTTCACAATTTTTGTGAGCACTAAAGGCAGATTTATAATATTTTATATTAGATTTATAAATTGTACCGTAATCGGTTGTAAATACATTAGACACCATGCGATGTTAAATTGTTCCCAATAGATGCAATTCAGATTTACGTTAGACACGGCGTTAGTGTATAATATTAATTTATTTTAAGATGATATACCTTAATATTAATTCAAATTAAATACAAAATTAAATATTACCGAAGGAACTCTTAGAATAACTTCACTTTCCAATTCAATAGCTGGATCAGACTTTTCTTCCATTTTAATTTTTTAGTTTTTTAAATATAAATTTTATTAATAGCCAAAACTGTATTTATCGTCATATAAATAATCAATTAAATATAATAATGTACAAATAGAAGTATAGGACATTTGAATAACGAAATGTAAAAGTGAAAACAAGACATTTATGGGCCTGATATCCTTATTCGTGCTGAGAAATGATCAGTGTTATCAGTTATCAACACGATTAAAGATAATATCAAATACTATAGATCTATAGTATTTGATAATATATAATAATACTATAGTAGTTCATGATAATAATACATAATATTATCTTTAATTGTGGTTATCACATATGGGTTATCAGTGTTAAATAATAATATAAATAATATAATCAAACATTAATTTAATGATAACAACGTGATAACTTATATACTAAACTCAGTAGTCGGTATTTTGTATTTTTGTAAGTAGGTACTAAGTGCTAAGTTCAAAGTTGTAACTTTTTATTAATTATTAGTTATAGAATAGAAATATTTATCAAAGTTTCTTTTTCTTGTGGATGTAATATGCTGTTTAAACAATTAAATGTTATTAATTGTTATCGCAGGCATGTATTAAAGCACAAAGATATATTGTTATTACACAGAACCATATATAATTCAAGGAGTTGTTGTAGTAGTACAATAATAAATGAAAAAAAAAACAAAAATAAATTTGATGGGCCCAGTCTAAGGGACTTCATTGTGAACAGTCTACCTGCAGAACAAAAAATCGAACTGGAAAATGATGATGATAAAATTCCATATGTGGATATGACTGATCTGGGACAGAATAAGAAAGGTAATACATGATAAATATCCTTTTTGGTCCACTCAAAATATAAAACATAATTAGAGATTTTCTATGTGTATCAAATTGTGTGTTATACTTAGCTAATATTTATATTATAATGAATAATAAATGAGAAAACATTAAAATTAAATACATTCTTGGGTACCTACTTAATTTTTTTTCTATTTACTTTTTTATTAGTTAAAAAATTAAAACAATTTTGAAGATTACCTTATAAATATTTTTAACCTATAATTTTTGAGCATAATTGTTTCATTACATTTGATAGAACCTGTATGAAATCCACTTTATGGAATTATACTTTTTATAAAATAGATATAACTTTAAGAAAAACATGTGAACAATTATATCCATATAATATAATGACTAATGAGTACAAATTCTATTTATTTTATGTACTTAAATAATTTATAAAATAGCACATGATATAACTAAAATTTATTTTATAGTATAAACTTTTATTTTTTGTGTTTCAAGTTTTCATTGAAGTTTATGGTTGTCAAATGAATGTGAATGATGCTGAAATTGTTTGGTCTATTTTACAAGACAAAGGTTATACTAAAACCAACAGTGTTTATGATGCTGACATAGCTCTACTCGTAACATGTGCAATTCGCGATAGTGCTGAAAATAAAGTATGGACCCGTATCAAGCAAATACGGTCAGTTAAACGTTGGAGGGGTAAATTAGAGCCATTAAAAGTAGGAATTTTAGGTAAACGGTAGTTATTTTCTTTCATTTACAATTTCTTAATATGTTCATAAAGCTTTAATTACTGATATATTGATTTTAGGTTGTATGGCAGAACGGTTAAAGGAAAAATTAGTAAATGATACAAAGGGGGTTATAGATCTTGTTGCTGGTCCTGACAGCTATAGGGATTTACCGAGACTATTAACAAAAACTGAAACTGGCCAAAAAGCTATTAATGTTATATTATCATTTGATGAAACTTATGCTGAAATAAAACCTGTTAAATTGAATGAAGACAATGTTACAGCATATGTGTAAGTTTAAATTCATTAAATCAATTAGTAATTAATTATTCTTTACACCAAGTCTAATTTTATATGTTTAGATTGCAAATACTTATCAATTTTCTTTATTTTTATACATATTTTTTACCAAATACACAAACCCATCTTGGATTTTTAAAACAAATTCCAATTCCCTGTAGTCTCTATTTGAAATGAAACTCATTACATTTTTATTTTGTCCCTGTAAATCACACCTAAATTAAAATATTTTTCTATTTAAAAAACTTAATCTTGGTTTTACCATTGTAGAGTGAAAAAATAGTTATAAGAAAAAAAGGCAGTCAACAACAGTATAAAATTCCATTAAAGAATTAAACATATTTTTGTATTTTTCTGCTATTGAAATTTATTTTATGTATTATATTTTTAGATCCATAATGCGGGGTTGTGATAATATGTGCACTTATTGTATTGTTCCATTTACGAGAGGACGTGAACGTTCTAGGCCTGTGGAATCTATTGTAGATGAAATAAAATATTTATCAGATAAAGGTTTCAAAGAAGTGACTTTATTAGGTAATTATTTTTAAGTTTTAGTTTGAATAGCAATTTTATTTAATTTTCTAAATTTCAATGACAGGTCAGAATGTAAACAGCTATCGTGATTTAAGTTCATCTTCACATTTTATTCCATCGAATAATACATTGGCATTAGGGTTCAAAACTGTTTACAAAAAGAAAAAAAATGGTGTTCGATTTGCTGAACTCTTAAATAGAGTATCTGAAGTTGATCCAGAAATGCGAATTAGATTTACTTCTCCACATCCAAAAGATTTTCCAGATGAAGTTAATACTTCAATTAATCTTTAAGCTCATTAAAGTAAATAGATTCATTTTATTATTATTTTTTTTATTTTATTTTAGGTGTTGAACGTTATTTCTGAGAAATCTAATGTTTGTAAAAATTTACATTTACCAGCTCAATGTGGGAATTCAAATGTCTTGGAAAGAATGAGAAGAGGTTACTCACGTGAATCATATTTAAACTTAGCTCAACATATAAAAGATCGTATACCTGGTGTAACATTTTCCAGTGATTTTATAGCAGGTTTTTGTGGAGAAACTGATGAAGAGTTCGAAGATACTATTAGTTTAATGGAAACTGTAAAGTACCATAGTGCATTCTTATTTGCATACAGCATGAGAGAAGTATAGTATATTAATATTAGATGATTTAATACGCCTGTGATTAATGTTTTTTAAACATTCATTTAGAAAACAACTGCTTATCGTCGTTATAAAGATGATATTCCACATGAAGTTAAAATAGAAAGAGTAAAAAAAATGTTTAGTGTATTTAGAAGAGATGCAGAAATATTAAACCAGCAATTTGTTGGTACTGAACAACTCATTTTGATTGAAGGAGTAAGTTGATTAAATTATACTTACTATAAAAATAAAACATATTTAATTTGATGTTATTCCATGTGTAATTCAATTTTAGAAACCTGGGGTTGCAAATTATCCTAAACTTGCGAACCAAAATTTTTTTCCTGCATGCCATTAAATTACAAAACATTAAATAAATATATAAATAAGAAAATATTTATTAATTTAAATTTAAATATTATAGTTATTCAAAATTAAATGTATTCATTATTAAATGAAAAAGTAGTGTTTACTTTATGGTTTTATCTTTTTTTTTTTTTAATAGCAAAATATTTATAGTAAATATATTTACCTTGTAACATTGAATAACAAGAGGAGAGATTGTTAATTGTTTTACTCCACTGTAATTTCATTTGCATTACATACTAAATGATTAATTTCATGGTCTGTTTTTAAATATTTTAGAACAGTCGAAGGAGCTCATCTGATCTTTATGGACGAACAGATGGCAATATAAAAGTAATTGTTCCAAGTACCAAATTATCAGTTGAAGGATCATCATTAAGTCACGAAATTAAACCTGGTCATTATATTAGAGTAAAAGTTAGTATTTTAATTGATATAGTTATAAAATCATAAATTCATAACTATATCTTATAAGAGGGACAACCTTTTCTTTTTTTTACATCTGGCCAAATCTAAAATATGCTTTGGAATCGGGGGCCAATATTGATTAGAGAGAGATAGAGTTAATGAAATTAAGGTGGGATAAAAATTATTTTCTCAGCATTTTATTATTTTATATTGTATATTTATATTAAAGTTGTTAAGAACAACACATTAAGAAATACCTTTTATTTTATTTTTATAACTTAATTATTTCTTTTTTAAATAAGAAATTATTAAATGAAATACAAATATATTTAAAAAAAAGTGATCCGAAAATGAGTCACAAGCTGTTGGTTGAGGATCCTTGTTTTAAAAGATAAAATATAAAGAAAATTGAAACTTATAACTGAGTGATCTTTAACAGTGATTCTCAACCAATGTGCCACTGCACGCTAGTGTGTTGTGAATAAGCTGTAGGTGTGCTCCAACAGTGGTTTAAGTGTATTATTAAAAAAGAAAATTTCCAGTATGTGATTTCCAAAATCCTTTTTCATCATCGTGTATCACTATAACATTTAAAAATAGAAAGCATGAACGTATTTTAATTTTTAATTTAACCTTTTGTTTTTTTATATAATTTTGATTTTTACATTCTGTCAAAATTTTAAATGATTAAAATATGCCGCAAACATAAAAAGGTTGATAACCATTGATTTAGACTGTCCAAATGGGGACAAGAGGGGTAATTAAATAAAACATTAAATTATTTAAAATCTACAAATATTTTAATAATAATAATTATAATAATAGTAAATTATTAAAAACATATTAATTACTTATTACTATTAAATTATAACTAAAGTCAATGTATTTCTTTTTTTCTTTTTAGATTACAGAATCAAGTTCTCAAATTTTAAAAGGTATACCTCTACAACATACAAGTATTCGAGAATATGAAAATAGAACACTAAAATAAATAACAATTTTGTTAGATACATTTTTCAATGTTATTAAAATGTAATTTATTTAATGATTTTTAAATAAACATTCAATTGTTTTGGAATACCCATGCATTATTCATAAATACAATAGACTATTAAACACAATGGAATTAGAATACTGGAACTTGGAAATATATTCCTTTCTTTTTACGCCAAAGAACATTTCTTCCAAAATACCAATCAAACTAGTAATGAAATTATCAAATTTCAAAACAGATTTTTAGTCACCATACAATTTATTAGAGCTAGATTATGTTTCCCTAAAAAACATTTAAGATATACAAATTCCTATGTAGTAATATTTTTTGAGGACTAGTGCTCAAGTGCAGCATTGTACCAAGCACTCAAGTAGGTACTTCAATTATTTTTCATGTATTTTTTTTTTTTAGTTACACCTGAGCATCCTAAACTTTTTTTGCATTTTCTAAGAGAACGAATGGGATTGTATTATGTTGTATAATTTTTTACTTTGAAATTATATGGATTTATGTATTTTATGTATTTCTAATGCATACCACGTGTCAAATAATTAATTGTAATCATGGAGACTTGGAATACAATCCGTATAATATACAGTTATTGTCCATCGATCATTGTCATTATGATAAAATTAAATAAAATTAAGTATATATATAAGATTACATCGATGACTGAAGGAGAGTCGAGGAGAGTCCAGACCCCATTGGACCCCCACCTTGTAAATCCACCACTGAAATAATTATTAGGTACCTCCTCTGGGCCTCGGGTGCGCTACTGACATAGAAGTCACATAGGTAGGTATATCTATGGAAGTTGAGAAGTTATAAATAAATAAATGCCAGGTGCCTGAGTCCTGTAGGCATTTGAAATTTAGTGTAGGTAAGTGCATCATGGTTTGAATATTAAATTTTGATAAAACGACAAAAATCACGAAAATCCCCAATATTTTTGTACCTAGTTAAGATTTATAAAACTTATATTTTTCTGATTTATGATTTGAAAATTGGATATAAGATTTTTCATTAGATTTACTTTAACCATTAAAAAAGAAACGTGTACCTAAAAGTCGTAAAAAGTTATAAAAATTACTTTTATCTGTATAGATACCTAACATTGCGATTTTGACCAAAGTCGCCTAGAGAGATTGACATGATATCAAATCATGGAAAGTATGTTACAAAGAATTTTGTCATGTTGGTACTTATCAAAGGAGGAATTACTAATTTTACAAAATCCCATTTGTTGTCTAAATAATTGTGAGGAAATGATGAAAATTAATAAAAAATAACTGCCAAAATGCAAAATTTTCCACTTTGATCGAACCAACCTCTTTCACTGAGAATAAAATTTCGAGTGCAATTACCAATATTCAAGTTTAAAAGACCTATATAGTACCTACTGTAGGTACCTAATATCATTCTCCCATCCTTGTATCAGTTGTATCTCATTCGACCTAGAAGTTTTGTTCGTTTTTTGCCGTATAATATAGATATAAAGTTCATATCCACAAATGTTAATCCTTAGTAATGATGATGATATTCTATTACATTCTATTACACTCTGCAATATTTGTCTACCTATAAGATGATTTTAATTTTTAAATCAATATATAGACAAATAGTAAGTATACTGCACCAAAATATTTAAATGATTTTTATTATAACAATATAACGGTATCGGTATGACTTAACTTTTAAGACTAATAATACCTAGGTAATAAAATAAAAATAAAATTAATGAAAACATAATGATGAAAGACTCTTTAAAAAAGTGTCTATAGCCTTCTATCCTCCTGCAGGACAATGAGCTATTTTGCCCTTGTTAATCGATGATTATTGTAACAGAGTAAAAGAAAAATGTTTTAATTGCTTGGCAGTTTGGCCACGCCACTCATATGCCGGCATATCGTTCTAAAATACGCTGTTGATGAGTACCTATAGTTAATACTTATATAGTTAATGCTTCGGTATAATAAAACTTCAGTCTACATCAGGCGCGCACCCAGGATTTTTGTTAGTGGCGGACGTAAACATTTTCCTATTTTCTTTACACACAAGTAAATAATTTGGTAGGTACCACAAATTATAAATGATAATTTTTTTACTATTATTATTATATGTTATACTTATGTTATATGTTTAATCAATCATCATTTTAGTACTATATTTGTGAAAATATGATATAATAATGTAGGATTTAGTGAAAAATATTTTTTTTTGGGGGGGGGGGGTTCAGCCCCAAAG
>JAIPRK010001086.1:0-97305 GCA_025469195.1 Chaitophorus viminalis
TATTTATACTTATGGTTCAAAATTTTAACACAAGGTCGTCCATAAATTATTCTTCAAATAACAATAAAAAAATTTTACTGGGTCTTAAGCAAAATCTTTTATTGATTTTTTAAATTTAAATTTTTACGAAATTGCATAATATAACGATTTATCCTCAAACAATTTTAAATATTTGTTATTATCAAAAGTATTAGCCTCAGAAACTCTATAATTTTATCAGTTCTTTAGATTGACATTTTTTTATAATTGTTGTTAATATAAATTTATTTGGAACAAAATACTTGAAAATTGAATGATGATTTCACAGAAGTTATTGTTAGTGCAATTTTAAAATTATTCAAATCCATTGGCGAAATTATTATTTATTAGCTTTTGAAAAGCAAATGTTGACACAATATTTCTTATGAAATATAACATAATATATGATGTGATATACGTATTCTGGACTATCAAATCATCTCTGTTCAGAATCATTTAGTTAGAATCATTTGTTCATCAACCAACCAAATTTTTGGGTATATATGACCGCAATAAAACTGAACAGAAATTTTAAAACTTCACCAAATAAATCCTGTGAATGCTAGTTTATTAGTGGGTTTAGCTTTGTGTGTATTGTAAATATTCAGGATCAAATTTAGGGGGAGGGAGCAACGGTCCCGTGCTGCCCCAAGCGGCAATTTTTTAGGGGCGGCAAATTTTAAAATTACTTTTATGTATATTATATTCAGTAACAATGTATACAACGTTCCTTATGGGTTGAAGGGGATGGCTTAATTTTGTTGCCCCAGGGAGGAGAAATTCTAAATACGACCCTGTAAATTGTATAGAGAATAGTAATTAGTAAAGAACAATTTATACTTAATAGTTAATACTAGAGCAGAAATAATTGGTAAAAAATACTGATGCACTAAAAATTTGGGCTACCAATAAACAAGAGTTTTTTCAAATGGTCCAGGATTGATGCGAACATTAGTAAGTTTTGGTGCCAATTGTAAATTCGTAAATTAAATTTTCTGTCATCATTATAAAACTGAACAAGATAAATAGATAGTTTAAAGTTTATACTATGTCAGTTATTTCATAATCAATAGCAAAATGATGTTTTAAAACATGTTACGAGCTGATTTCAATCACGATCACGATTAAAGATGTATTATATTATACATTTTAAATCGTCTGTGAAGATAGTTCCTTTACTTTGAATCCCGACGATTTTGTTAGAAGACGGTTACCGTGAATACGTCCATTATGTTGCCTATGCTACACGGGGTGTAATTTAATAATTGCAAATTGAATTTAATATTAATTCGTTGTTAAGCATATACATAATATACTAAATGCTTTAGATAAATTACTTCATCCTATAGTATTTAATTTACATTGAGTAGGCGTAAAATAAACCTAAAGACAGTAAACAAATATTATATCTTACATCTCCATTATGGAACTAAAAAATTCTTCTTCAAATCTCGTATAAATTGTTGGAATATCGGTTAGTATTTGGTTCAATCCCACTGATTGAATTAAACTTGAAAAATTTGATTTTTCTAAATCAATTACGCTAGAACAAACACTTTCTACGTCTTTAACAATATTTTCTGGGACCAGACAAGGTATAGATTTCAATACAACTCCGAACCACTCTAATTGTGTAGAAATGACTTATTGGAGGCCAATCAAAAGATTTTGATGTCCAATTAAATGGATTACATCATTAAATGATTCAAATATTAGTAATATTATTTTGTATGTAGTTGACTTTTCATTAAATAATGGAAATAAGTAATTGTATTGCTGTACAAAACAATTTTTTCTAAGCTCTCGGGGTTCAAATTATGATGAATAAAACCATTCAGAACCTTAAGGAATTAGAAAACATAGAACTAATTACCCATTTTACGATCAACAATTGAATTTAATACTAATTCGTTGTTAAACATGTACATAATATTTATTTATAGATAGATAACGCCCGCGAGGGCAAAGAGTACAGTAGATACATAATACATAGAAATAATATACAAAATAAAATAAAAGCTAATAGGTATCTAATATTTTTTTCAACTTACAACTACTGACGAAAAAAAATCAAAGTTAGATAGGTTTTCATTAGCGTAATGTAAAATTCTATTGATAGAACTATGAACAACAAAATTACGTTTCTCTGGTGCAATATGAAATAGGATTTTATTTCTAGTGTTTACTGGAGGTACCCTAAATCCAATAAGATTTAAGACTTCTGGGCAATTTATGGATCCATTTAATAGCTTATATACAAATAAGCAATCATTATAGTTACGTCTATTAGCTAAAGGGGGTACTTTATATTGTTTCTCGACGATAGCAATAGGTAATTCATGTAAATTCAGTTTAAAAGCGATCATTCTGATAAAATTCCTCTGGATTTTATCTATTTTATCCATTTGACCGGTTTGGCGAGGGTTCAAATAAGTGAACCAAACTCTAAGACAGGGCGTCGGCGTACCAATGCAAAGTGCAAGACTTTTAGACATGAAAAACTCGTATCAGAACAGTTTCGCTTGATAAATCCTAAATTTCTAAAGGCTTTTGCACAAATAAGTTCTATATAACGTTTAAAGCTCAGGTCAGACGATAAAGTTGTACCACGATCTCTCACCTTATTTACAACGTTAATTAGAGAATCAGAAAGATTATAAAGGTAAATTATACTTGAGTGTTTACGGTGGAATGATATTTTCATACACTTATTCAGATTTACATGTAACTCATTATCTAAGTACCATTTAGAAAAACGATCAAGATCTTGCTGCAGTTTTAGACAATCATTTATGTGGTTAACTGTAAAATATATTTTTATATCGTCTGCAAATAACAAGAATTGACTATGTTTAAATACTGTATAAATATCATTAATAAATATTAAAAATAATAAAGAGAATAAGTGGCAACCCTGAATCACTCCAGATGAAACTTGCAGCGGGTTTGACATCGTATTGAATATTTTAACTATTTGAGTGCGATAGGATAGATATGAAGACAACCAGAATGAAATGCTACCACATAATTCTATATTGTTAAGCTTTTGAATTAGAATTCGGTGGTCAACTGAAGCGAACGCTTTTTTTATATCGGCATAAATAGCATTAATTTTGCAACCATTAAATATAGTATTTATTAAATGGGATTGGAAGACGACTAGATTAGTATCAATGGATTAAATTTCCTAAAACCGTTTTGATTATCTATAAAAATATTTTTTAAATAATTTTTGTTCCACTAGTTTTTCGAGGAGTTTTGGCAATGAACATAGTTTAGCGACTGGACGATAATTAGAAATGACAGTTTTACTTCCTGTTTTCCAAATTGGAGTGATAAAACTTTGTTTCCAAATCTATGGGAATATGCTTGATTTTAATGATAGTGTGGATAGGAATTGTTAATGCATAGCGACATTTATTTAAAAATAATGAAGGAATGTTATCAGGGCCGGGTACACAATTAGTAACTAAACTAGACAAACCATCAAAAATTTCACAGATAGAAAAGTCACAATCGAAAATATTAATTTGGTTATCTTCATAGACGACTGTTCGTGGTATTACGTGTTGAGGAGAGGAATATGAAAAAGAGAAGTAATCTTTAAACATATTCGACATTACGATAGGGTCGTTAGAACTAGCGGTACCATACTTCATAAGACTAGGCAGGCCTTCACGATGATTTAACTTTCTTATATGGCACCAAAAACTTTTTGGATTATTTATTAAATTTTTTTCAGTGCGAGCAATATAGGAACTGTAATTTAGTATAGATAGCATTTTGCATTGGGCTCTTATATTGAAAAAGATATTATAATCGCTTTGGGTTTTAGATATTTTATAAATTTTATGAGCTTGATTTTTCTGCTTAATTAAGTCTAAGAGTTGTTTGCTAAACCACGGAGGAAATTTATGCTTAAACAGAGGGATTTTAGAAACAACCTGTCAATAACATCAAATATAACTGTATAGAACAAATTAACGACTGGTTCAGCAGATATATTATTAAATAACGATAACCAAGGAATAGCATTCAATTTATCACATATTAGATTATAATTTGCGCTTTTGAAATTATATGGACGGTCGGTGAGAATATGATGTGAATTGTGAGGAAACATTTACATTAGTTGTTAGTTCGCATGAAATAGTTAGTGGGGGGTGGTACTTATCAATTTGAACGAGTGTCAGCTGAAAGTGATACTGAGATAATTAGAATATTTGAAATGGCTTGATCTAATTCCGAATCAAACCTGTTTAATGTTGATAAAAACCAAGAAATGAAAAGTTATTAAACAGAGTGTCAGCTTGAAGCCAGCCTACACCGGAGTAAAGCAGGCCATTATTATCACTACGGAAAAATACGTTTCTTAAATAGTAGTCAGCGACTATAATACATTTTGAAAATGGGTATGACGATAAGATAAACTCTAATTCCTCAACATGGTTTAGTATAAATATTTGTCACACTGGATGGATAACAAAGTCGTCATTTTTATTACATTTCACATTCACATATACAAACAGTTATTCGACGCTATGGGACGTAATATACATTTAAAATATTAAATAATTATAAGGAGTTGATTGATAACTATTTTTTTTTTTTTTTTTTTTAGTACTGAAGTTAAACCTGGCGAATTCACCAAATTTTGTACTGCAGAGGACGGAAATATCTACATACATCCAAAATCAGTCAACTCTATATATAATCACTATAATAGTCGTTCAATATTTTACTACTCAAAACTTAGGACAAGATCGATATATTTGCTTGATACTACTATGATTTCTCCTTTACCAGTAGTCCTATTTGCGAAAACCCTTCATACCGACGAAAAGACGGATCATTATACCTCGATTAGTCTTAATTCTGAAGTTAATTTCACATGTACAACTGAAACAGCAAATCTTCTTAAGGTGACTATTATAATTAATATAAAACTTCAAAATCTAAAGTATTATAAATATAATAAATTTAGTTTAAAATTTCCTAGTAATAAAGTCATAGGATACAGTTATTTCAAAATATAACATCGCTTTAAATCTTTAAAATTTAATTTTAGTACGAATAATATAATATATGTAATTTAATTTTGGTAATATTTATTTAGTATAAAATAATTAAGAAATTAAATCCAAAAACTATATCTTACATACTAAATATTTTGATGTGACCTATTATAATTTTATATACCTAATTATTAATAAAATAAAATTAATCGTCTTCAAGAGTGTAATTTTTAGCCAGTAAGAAAAATATTGAGATCGGAAATTGAGCATTTAATGTCTCATCCTAATGAAATAAGTTTGAATTTAAATCCAGCCATCGAAAAAGCACTAAAGTAAATATTAAATTAATAATGCTTATAATAAAAAATTTTATAGGCGTTAAATACTAAGCTTTACAATTCTCTGACCTCTAGTCGACCTTAACTGTTTTGCTGGCAGCTTTCATCAATTTATGTTATATATATTTTTTATTTTTATTTTTGTTATTTCTTATAATATTAATATCTTATATGTAATCTTAGAATTTTTACTTGTTATTTTGATAATTGTTAATTATTATAATTTTTTTTTCAGACTTGTTGTAGATCTTAGGTCTGAAGAAGAATTTTCATCCTATAATTACACTCATATTGAAAGTTAAATTTAAATAATTGATACCACAAAATATTGTATGATTTAAGAAAGGAATGATTCACTGTATACTATTTTATAAACGTTTATTATTTTGTTAATAATTTAATACTTACATTTAATTACATTTTGTTTTTTATGTTGTTAATTTTTTTTTTTTGCATTTTTTCCTTTTTATTATACATTTTTTATGACTTAATTGAATGTTGTTGTATATATTATATAATATAAATAATATTATTAATATTTATAATTTCAACTTTATGTTGTTTAATATATTCCTTATAATTACAATTTGTTTGATTAATTATTTAACAAACTTTCATGATTAACACTCCTGTTTAATTATTTGATGTTATTCAAACAATAAATATGTATGTGTATTATGTATTTAATAACTATGAGTCAATTTGAGATAAATGGTCCACGTACTTTGTACTGTAACACATATCATTGGGCAACGTTGATGGACTAGAATTAAATAACTGTCACTATAACATAACAAATTTTTAGATTTTGAACGGAGTGATGGAATCTATTGGTTTTACAATGACTTGTTTTTTTTTTTTTGTGTTTGAGGACACAGTTTTTGGTAGTAAAAATGCTTCGATTTTCTTAAACAGCAACTTTTCTAAACATCATATCGGTTTTTTTAAAATGCTCTAACTCAAAAACGAAAAACCGCAACAACTTGAAATTTTCACCAAATCTTTGCATTGGTGTTTTCTATACATGGATAAGTTTTCAAAGTATTTTGACATATTTTGACTTATTTATAGACAATTTAAATTTTCGATTTTGGTAAGTTTTTTTTTTTAAACACCTATAAAATCTAATTGGCTGGCCAAAAACTCTCAAAAATTTAATATAAAATTTATAATAAGCTTAACTTATCATCAATAGAAAAAAACGGTGATCGTTTAACTCAAATTTTTTTTTATAGGCTCATAAACTTCAAATTTGTATAAAATGTGTCAAAATCATTATAATTTGCAAATTATTTTGTAGATAAAAATTCATAACATTTTTTCTGTTTATACTAAAGATTCAAAATTTTAACACTAGGTTATCCATAAGCTTACCTTCAAAAATATATAGAAAAAATTCTACAAGACTTAAGAGGAAAAATGTTTAACTGTTTTAAATTTAAATTTTTACGAAATTGTATTTTAATTCAATTTAAATATAAAATACTATATTATTATATACACATTTTAGACAAATATATTAACTCCGTTCAGAATCGTTATTCGTATACAATGATATCTATCATTGCATTCAAATTTAACAAATCCATTGTAATAATGACCTATCCTATAAACGAGGTACACTCCACCCCCAACTGTACAGCAAAGCGAGGCCCACCCGTTCTTTTTTCAGTTAATAATTGAGGATTAAAATTTTAACACTGGGTTATCCATAAGTTAAATTTCAAAAAGCTATAAAAAAAATATCTACCAGACTTAAAAGAAAAAATTTTATGATCGTTTGAAAATTTGAAATTAAAATTTTTATGAAATTACATACTATTGCATTATATTTCAATTTAAATATAAAATTTTATATTATAATATACCCATTTTGATGAATGCAATGATTACAAATTCATTGTAATGTCCTATCCTATGAACGAGGTGCACTCCAACCCCAACAGTACAGCAGAGCGAGGCCCATTCGGTTCATTTTTATATTATGTTCATATAATTTTGTATTGTTAAATATATTATTACTGAATTGTATTAAAGCCTTACAAAAGCATTTAGATCAATAAAACAAAATAACATATGTGTAGTATTACTAGTCTATCTATGATAGGTAGATAATTCTGCGATTTCAATAGTATACACTCTTCAAATTCAATAGCGATATGCTAATGCGGTAACTTACAAATAAAAAAATTACTTCATAACACATATATTTTAAAACAAAAAGAACAACAAATTAATAATCAACTAATTATATGATATAATAAAAATATCCATATAGAATCATTAAATGTCCTACATGATAATAACATTATTTATTATAATATATGATAAAACTATGAAAACTATATAGTCTTAGTGTATTAATTATAAGGATATAATATAATGTTGTTAGTGATTGAAATTTAATAAACTATTGAATTGAAATATTACTCTATTATATATTTCAGCATAAAACTTGTAATCATACATTATTTAAAATAATTTAAAATGAAGCACAATCATACATTTAATCTAACTAATACCCAAATTGAGATAAATAAATTACTTCATCCTATAATATTTAAGTTCCTTTTAATACGCGTAAAATAAATCTGAAGACAATAAACAGCTATTATATCTTAGATTTATATTGAAGATCCAAAAAATTCTTCTTCAAATTTAGTATAAATTGTTGGAATATCGGGTAGTATTTGGTTCAACCCCACTGATTGAATTAAACTTGAAAAATTCGATTTTTCTAAAGCGATTACATTAGAACAAACACTTTCTCCGTCTTCAGCAATATTACTTTGGGACACGGCAGGTAAAGATGTCAATACTACTCCGAAGTCCCTTAATTGTAAGTTAATAATATTTTGGATGCCAATCAAATGGTCTGTATGTCTAATTATAAGTATTGCATCATAAAATGATTCGAATATTAGTAATATTCTTTTGTATGAAGTTGACTTTTCATTAAATAAATGTGATAGGTAATTGAATTGCTGTACAATGCAATTAATTTTTAAGCTCCTGGGATTCAAATTACCACAAATCAGACTCTTCAGAATATTAAGGAATTTAGAAAACATAGAACTAATTACCCATTTTATGGTCAACACTTGATACTCGACAATATCTTGAAGGTTGAAAGTTTTCGAGTAAAATTGAATTTTTATTTTTGATATAGTCATTTCTGTTTGTTTCCAATAAAATCTGATTTGCGAACCGTCGAACATATCAAAATGTTCAGAAATGAAGTGTCCATACATTTTTATGACGTCAAAACTATTATCATTTTTGGTATCCGTTAGTGTTGGTTGAGGGTTGATATTTAGATTATTTATTTCCACTCCGTCGATACAATATACAGGTGAGCTCTTGTATACACTTGTAATAATATAATCTTCCAGATCCCTGTTGTTCTTGGTTAAAAATGAAGTAATTTCATTTGATAGATTATAATTTACAGATATCGGGGGTTCATCGCACACAAATGAGTAGTACATTGCTACCTGGTGGGAGAAATTAAAATGAAAATTTAACATATTGTTTAAATCTACTTCAGACCAATATATTTTTTGATTTAACCATAACACATTTTCTTCGTTATATAAATACGTAAATAATAATTTTCGCAGATGATAAGTTTCATCGAAAAAATCAATATGTTTATAAGCAGCTGATAAAATGTCTATAAGACTACATTTTAAATCAATAGAAGCATTATATACAGGACAGAGATCCAGAATATAGTATTCCATCCCATTTTCTGAAATAGTTCGTGTTACAACGGAACTCACTTTTAAGTATACATTTTGTGCTCTTTGCACGGCATTTTTTACAGCCTCACATAAATTGTTTGATTCTACACCCTTAATCAATTTATTTTCCCACGCAGTCTTTATGTTGGTGGAATCGAATGTATGATCAAATATGCCAAACTTATTTATAAACGAAGAGTCGTAAAATAATACAAATATATTTGTATTTAAATATGTTTGGTTTATAAACTCAAACAAACTGTTTAAAAAATCATATAGAGTCATATTTCTTTTGGTTATTGAATTATTTTCATTCATATCCAAATTTGTATTTCTATCGTCGGAAGTTTTGAATACTTTCCAAGTATTTTCAATTACAAATTTTAATCTATTTTGAGATTTCATTTCATTGATTATATGTTTTGTTTTTTCGAATGTTTCTAACGAATTTAAGCCTAGAATAACATATGATAATTTACAAATATACATTTTAGCTAAATCGACAAATTTAACTGATAGGTTTGGTTTGTATAAATAATTGTATACGACTATCAGATCATTTAGACAATCTGTAAATATTTTTTGGTCGAATTTGTAGTTCGCGATTCGCTTGTTTAATCTTTCTAAGATTATTCCATTAAATAGTTCAATTTTGATATCTAACATCAGATGCTCAAATTTCAGAATGTTCTGAACATCTGTACCATTCATAATATAGTTTTTAAATATTTCCTGTACAGATAACTCCTTACTATTCCATTTAGCTTTTACGTTCAAATTCATTTCTACGGTGTTTAAAAATTCAATGTATTTAATGTTATTATTAAGTATATGTGTATTTACAATTTTATTCGACTGGTCATGATTTTTTGTGTTAAGTATTGAGGGTTCAATACCTTTAAAATACATATGATATCTGTCAGTTATAGCTTTCCATATGTTGTTTTTTGTTTTGGAATGAAACTGGGATTTAAAAGTGTTCAACGATACATAACGCATACAATTTTGGATCATAAATTCATCTAATGATTTTTGAAGTTGAAAAACAATAATGTTATTAACATCAGAGAACTTTTTAAAGTTTATTTGATTTTTTTCTCTTTCTCTCAATAATCTAGAGATATCCATAAATTCATTGTTTTTTAATTGCAAATACCATGATACCAAAAATTTTAATAATTCTTGTGTGTTATACTCAGAGTTCGTCCTATTATTCATGAAATCAATAAGAGTAAATATCATTTCTTCTATATGAGTCGGCAATAATTGTACACGTTCAATATCAATTTTATTTAGTCTTTTATTTTTAAATAAATAGTTATTAACCAGTTCTTGTATGTATTTAATAAAATGAAAACTGAAATCCGCATACTCACATGCTAAGACATTTATCATCACGTTGCTTAACTGATCAATGTTTTTCAATTTCATGACATATTCTTGTATTGTTTTTACATTGAACTCCTGTAAGAATATATTAAGAGAAGTTAACCGGTAGTCCATTAACACTTCTCTGGATAGAATTCGTTCGTTTTTCCAGTATTGTATTTTGTTGATTTGTTTGTTAATAAATTCAATTTGTTTTTCATCATTATACGTAAATAGTTTGACTTCAGAAAAATACAATGTAAAAATAAAAATGAATATTACTGAAAGTCTCATAATGATTTTCAAGTTGGTACAAGTCACTATTGCTACTAACGATTTTTTTTTTCTACATTAGTACGGTGGTTCACACATTATTAGTTTAATTTTTTGTTCAGAAAGTGTTTTCAGCTGGCTAAACCAACATCTTGCATGGCTTATATGCAGTATGTAAACCAACTAATGTTTAAGTATTTTATAATGCAGGTATAATTTCGATGAAGCTCCTATAAAAATTTCTTCAGTTTTAATGAAATACATTTGATTAAATTATTATTTAAGTATATTTTTTACATTATAAATAATCTAAATTTTAGATTATGATTTAGAAGTATTTTTGACTTTTTATTTGTAACCTTATGTGGTTTTGTTCACTTTAATAAAATAAAATTCAAACTTTAAACATTCAAGCCAAGAGATACAATTAATGTTTTAAATATTTAACACTTTTGCTGGTTGTTTAATATATTCCTTATAATTGTAATTTGTTTGATTCATTATTGAACAAACTGTCATGAACTCATGATTAACACTCCAATTTGAGATAAATGGTTCACGTACTTAACTGTAACACGTATCATTGAGTAACGTTGATGGACCTGAATTCAATAACTGTCAGTATTACGTAACCCACTAATTTGGATAATCTGTGATGAAAAAAAAAAAAAATTACACATTTTGTTAATAAATACAGTTTCACGTTTTATATAGTATATCGACTGCGACGTCCGCTCGGTGCAACTTATGAACCGGTCTGTGCGAATACAACTTATCTTTTCTTTGTGCTACTATATGTTTATTTTTTTTTTTTGTACGATTCGAATTTTGTTGTATTACATTTACTTTATTCTATCTCACCTGCAAGTTGGCGGCGGATAAACAGTTATCACACCAGTCCGTCTATTTTTTTTTTTTTTGTCATATCGAAATACGCCTATTGTTTTGTTGTACCGAAACTTGTAGTGTCACCACAAAAGTTCCGCGACAATACGATATTCACCAATGAAATTGCTTAATTTTAGATTTCATTTACTTACAAAAACATTTCAACCAACTCTACTTGAAACTTAAAATGAAATTAGAAAATATGGTTAGTTATTTTTACCACAATGTTCAACTTGACTAATCATCTTTAAAATTGTCGAACTAACGTTGCGATCAGTATTTATTTATATTTTTTCAGTACCTAGTTTAGTAACAAAAAACATTACAATATTATATTTTATTTATTTATTCTAATAAAAATAATACACATTGGATGTGTATGTTTATAATGTTAAAACTAATTTTTATTACGATCGATTGTTCTAATTCACCCCTCGATCGCGATCGATGGGTTACCCCGGAATAGTATAAATAGCTAATTTTTTTTCAATATCTTTAACGCATATTATACAGATGATTTAATAATAGGTCAAAGTGCCTATCAATTTAAAATATCTCGATTTTTATTTTACAATTGTTAAAAATGATTGATTTTTTTTCAATTGTTTGTAGATCCATTCAGTTATTCTTATCAAAATGACCAGATGCTTTAAATATTGTAAATATAATAATTTGTAAATGGTAAATTACTCAAAAGTGTAAATAAACAAAATGTTCACTTATGTTTTGTTATTGTTTTTACTATAAATGCATTTTTGACGATACTAAAGGTAATATTGTAGCACGTAATACGTATTTATGCAATTTGTATAAAACCCCATTCTCAACCCAGTTCATGATCGATCAATTTCTTGTATTTACGGATACTTATTTAAAGTAGTTGCTTCGTGGGAAAAAAAATGTCACGCCGCCACTGCTGCTACTCATAAGTATTGAATTGAATATCTATTGTATAACTGGGTAGTAATTTTAAGTTGGTGCATAATATATGAAAATGTTGAAAATACATTTTGATTGCTGCATTTGTCACATAAAATAAAACATTTAACATATCATTTTATATGTTTAACAATGAATTATTATTAAATTAAATTCCCAATTTTTAAATTATACCCCGTAGAGCATAGGCAACTTATTAGTCGTATTCACGGTAGCCGTAGCCCGTCTTATCACAAAATCGTCGGGAGTTTAAATGAAGGAGCTATCTTCACAGACATAATTTTAAATCGTGATTTCAACATAGATATCTATACTACTATCACAGAGTAGATTAATTAAATCTATTAATCTATTCTGTGCTACTATACTACTTGTATAGATATCCGTGGATTTCAACAAATTATTTAAATTATTCTTTGATAACGATAACCGATATTTCGATATTTCAATATTTGTTTATGTCATCTCACCGATGCCCGGCAAGCGGTAGCACTAGCTTTTTTTTTTATAGTACCTGCACACGATTACGATTTCGCATGTCTGACACGGCGGTTTTCACCACGACTATAGATAATATAAATTATAATATTATATTATTATCACGATTATAAAGAAGGTATACCTATATCACAGACATTTAAAACACATATTTATCATGTCTGTGCCTCTGTGGTATATATAAAGTATATATATATTATAAAGTTCTTTATAATCGTGATTGTTATATAATTATTTTTTATCAATAAACCTTGGGTTTTCGCTGGGTCCGATAAAAACAGCGGCGTCAATCGCGAGACGCGGAGTGAGTCGACGAGACGACGAAGCAGTTGTTTGCCAGTTGTTGACTTGTTGTCTTGGTTCAAAGTCGTCTTGCTGACGCCCGAGACCTGATGCTGGTCACGCCACACTTCACTACACCGTTGTTGTTCACCCTTGTCACTGTCTACCCGATGACCGATATTCATCCGATCGCCGATTAGTGGCCGTGAGCGGGACACGTTAACGCAACGGTTATTTTTTTCATAAAATTTCGAGCAAATAATACGGATTAACCGGTTAATCTAGAATAAAACATTTTATCATTCCTACAACCAACGACCGAACCGCTGCCGTCTCTGTCATGAACGTCGTCGGCAACATGTTCCTGTACTTCGCGTACGGCAGCAACTTGCTTGCCCAACGAATCCACATTAACAACCCGACCGCGGTGAGGATCGGACCTGGTAAACTGAACGTACGCGACTACAATTATTATATTTATGCAAAATTATACCGCATACAATAAATTATAACCTTATGCCGAGTGTGGACAACGGCCGGTTGATCAGCGTTGTAATGCGATAGCGATTCTATCAGTTCTACAGCTGATAAACGCGGAAGATAAAAATGTTTGATTTACTATTTCCCAGTTATAAATTGGTATGTATTTTACATATTTAAACGACAAAACCGCTATCGCATGAAAATGCTGATCACTAAAACACTCATCATATTGCCAAATAAATTGCTTGACAGTATTAGAATATTACGTAGGTATGCCTACCCTAAGCGTTTCATGTCATTTCATTTTACACGACACGTATTAAATATTAAAACTCCATATTACTATAACTATAACTAGTTTATATACTATAACTAGTTTTATCGGTTAATTTTTGTTTCCATTACTTTTGTATTTAAAACTGACGTGTAATTGGATTTGAATTGTTGAGATCATTACATTTGTAATTTCAAAAACGTAAACATAGAAAGAGAAAAAAAACAAAACAATGTATATTTTCGAGAAAAAGAGTTAACTAGAAATTATCAGACGATTTAATAAGCAAATTCATTTGTATTACATTGTATTTAATCTATTCTGTGGTTTAACCTGTAAGAGGCGGGAGACATCGATGCGAGCATTTCGCGGTATTGACGTTTTACTATTCCACTGAACGTCTGAACTTGCATACGTAAGTATTCAAAGACTTCTTAGAATTCATATTCGTGTTTTGGAGCAGAAAAATTAGTGACGGACGACGAACTAATTTTTCTCATTACTTCGAGGGTTTGAGGTATTCACCTGATTTCTTCTTTGTGTTAGTATTTTCTTATACTAACCCATCGATTAGATTAGTTATGTTCTCATAATTTTACTAACATTTTGTCATAAAATTATATTTTTGTTCGAAATTACTTGCATATTTTCTTCACACAATATGGGTTTTACTGTATTTTCGTATTCCTAAATAATATTTTTCTTTTAAACTTCGGATTTCGGTTCTTGCTCTTGGACAATTTTAAAATTCATATTTATGATAGAAAATTATATTTTATTTCTTAAATATTCATCATCTCAACACTTCTGCAAAGAAATAAAAATAGAATCAAGAAGAAATCTTATTCAAAAGTATAGCCCTTTTATATTTGTTAGGTAGTATTACTGTATTAGCACTATTAGCAGTTAAGCACAGATAACATTTCATTTAAACTCTGGTATTGGATGATAGTTCAATATGCTGTGACCTACTGAGGCCGATCCTGTAATCTAAATTGTGGCCTGATGGGTAATTATAAATAATAACTATAAACCAACAATTTGAATTTATAATTAAAAAAAAAAAATTAAATATGCATATCAATAATTACTGATACATAAATAGTTAATAAACTTCTCCCTTAGTAATAGAACTACAGAAAAGTACCAAGTTTGAATTAAATAACTTGATACCTAACATATAAACTGAAGTTCCATACATCTTTTGCACTTTAAATCATTTAGATTTATTAATCGATACCATAATGAACATGCATAATACTGTATCAATACTGTTAAATGTTAATTATTATTTATTGGTAATTTTTATAGTAATTACTAATGTTTCTTATTTGGTGCTCATTTAAAGGTTTTTATTTTTAGTTTCTAATTTAACATATAAAATTATTGATTCATCATTTATGTAGCTGTTTCAAATACTTATTTTATAACAAATAATCACTTATGAAAAATATACTTAGTTAATAGTTAGTATAAAAGATTAAAGATTTGGAATAAACTTACATTTTAAACACGAAACTTGAATAAGGGATTAAATTATTGTTAAACTTTATGTTGTCTCCCCATTCAACAAAATTAATAAAAATATTTAAAATTTAATATATCAGGGTATAATTTATTAACAACAATGATTTTTCTATAGGGGTACCGTTTAGACTTTGATTTAAAAGCAAAGTTTTGGGAAGGAAGTGTTGCAACAATAGTTCCAGATGACACGGAACACGTGTGGGGTGCTGTGTGGCAGTTGGACATTAGTGATATGAAGCATTTGGACCAACAAGAAACTAATTACTTGTCGTTTGAGGCAAATATAGTGATGCCCGATGGCAATTCCACATTGTGTCGCTCTTACATGTTGGAAAATCATCCTATTAAACAAATACCATTGCCGTCTGACAGAAGACCATCCAAGATATATCTGAAGACCATAGTATTGGGAGCAAAAGAGAGTAGTCTGCCATTGGATTACATACAGTTCCTCAATGGTATACCTGATAATGGGAGAGATGGTCCAATAATGCCATGGTCGAGTTCTTAGGAATGTTTCAGTTATTTCCAAAATGTGACTTGATCTCAAGCTTAATATTGTTCATGTTTACAACTTGTTTTAAAACATTACAAAACAAATATGATTAAGTTTTTGTACTTGTTAAATAATGATCTATCTATACCATATATAAACAACTGTGACGACTACACATCATTCACTAAAATTATTTTATAAAAATATAAGACTTTATAGTTTATATATTAATTATAATTTCAGTAAATGAATGTTATAGGTAAACATCAGAAAAATTATTAATTATATTTTGCTAACCTACTAAAAACCTTATTATTATTCAACAAAAATAAGTATTGTATGTTATATATTCAGAATTTACTGGATAATACATTGTAACTATGATGTATTTTATAATCATATTATTTAGGCTACAACTTTAACACGTAAAAATAAACACAAAATGAATCAATAATTCTTCATTAAAATAATTTTTTAATAATATAAGCAAGTAAAATTAATATTTTGCTGAATTAACAATCTAATAACTAAACTATAGTTTAAACAGTTATGGAATCGGTACATTTATTTTTTGAAACAGATATCCTATCAGTCTTTATGTAAATATACGCATCATCATCTTCGTAGTTTTGGAATTCAGTGTTAATAATTTTCCAAGGTGATGTGTACTGTTGAATAATATCTTGATTCATGGCCAATTTAACAGCATCTTCTTTGTTTAATAATGTAATATCTCTCTTAGGCATTTCTAGCACACATTTAACAGCATTGTTAACCTGAAAAATGCAAATATTTATTGAGCAAACCTGTAAATATTTTGTTATGTCAATAGATAATTATATTTATACATAGACACCTAAACAAACAACAAAAATTTAAAAATATTTAAGATTATGTAAATAGAGCCATTACATAAACACACTAAAATTTAAATAGGCACTTTTAAACATTCTAATAATAACAAATAAAATAAATAAATTTTTCATTTAATAAACTATGATAAAAACAAATAAGAAAAATGTAATTTATAATTTAGATTCCTGTCCAACTTAAATCAGTTAAATCCCATAATGTATGCAACCTTCCCAGTTATTGTACAGTATGCCATAATCATAAACATATATTTAATTAGAAGTATTTTAACATATTTGCGAAAAAAAATATATTAACAATAACTTCCACACAATGAGCAAAAACAACAAATATTGAATGGTACTTCTATGACAAAATGTATAGATGCAAATAAATGTAATAAGAAGAAGAGTAAGTATTTTCTAAAGTAAGTTTTTTTATTACTAATTGTAATAAAAATTATAGAACAGAATAATCAAATATAATATAATTGCATCGGTGTAAATAAAGAATACACACACAGTTTGCTCAAAATATTGAAGTCCTACTTAAATTTTTAATACTTTTGTCAAAAAAGTAATACTAATTTAAGTAGGACTTCAATATTTTGAGTTTCATATACTTTTTTAGAGGAACTTATAAAAAAAGATTTATTCAGTGTACAAAAAATTTATTGAAAGCAAAAAAATAAAATGATTATATTTTTGATCCAGGCAATTTAACGAATCAAATGATAAAAAAAAATTAATGTTTAATTGTTTATTAAATATTTGTATAGATACTAAAAAGATAATAAGAAACATGTGATAAATTATTAGATAAAAACAAAAATAAACAGATGATACTTTGAAGACTATATAAAAAATTGTGATATGGCAAAAAGCAATGTATTTAAAAATAATAATAAACAAAAAAGTATTTTAACTGATTCTCGAAACTTAAATTAATCACTAATATAGCAATATCATATGAATATTGTGCACCCAAAAAATACAATATATGGTAAGATATGAAATTCTTAATGCTTGCTTCTAAAGTAATATTTCATTAAATACAGTTAAATGCCGCTTGAAGGGTGAGGTAAATAATATGATTTAAAATATGAAAAAAAAATTCAATATGCATTCTTAAAAAGAACCAAATCTAGTAATCTATGGAAATATTAAATTTTTAATTAAAATTTCATCATAAACACATAAGGAAATTTTTTTTATTAAAATATGAAGTAACAATTTTTATTTTATCTTATATAATAATAAACAACTTTGTTAACAAATACATACCAAACAATATAATTTTAAGGTATAATCACTATCCACTTGAGGCCATTTTTGGTTGATAACGTCATCTTCCCAATTAATTTGTTCCCAATTATTATTTATACGTCCTGGTGCTGATACAAATCCACTCCATAAAGCAGATGCAAAATGTGGAGCCATTGGAGTGATCATTATTATTTGATAAGCTAGTAATTTTTCATACTCTGCACTATACTTAACCAGTTCTTTAGAGGATTTCTACAAATAAAATAATATTATAATATATAAAAATGAATATACACTTCATTATATACATACTCTCAAGACATTTGTCAACCCTTGTAGTTTTGAGATTGCCACACTCAATTGATACGACTTCCTGAAGTTACTTGAAGTCTTTTTGACATAATAATTACGATCATTGTTTAATTTAATTTCTTCTTTTTTAAATTTAGATGAATTAATAGTATCTTTTTGAATTTCATTATTTTTTCTAATTGATCTAAATTCTCGTATAGTCAACCATAATCTATTTTGCCAGTTCAAAATTCCAGGGAAAGCTAGCATTATTAAAATATACAATTTTTATGTATTAAATAGTTTATTTTATCATTAACTATACTTACTATCAGAGTTCCAATTTCTATTAGATGTAGGTGCAACACTTGACAATATCAATAATCGCATAGTATCTACTCCAAATTCATTTATAGTACTTTTTGGTTCTACCCCATTGAGTTTAGATTTACTCATTTTCTCCCATGTTGCAGTTACTGGATAATCACCATTCTTGGTAAAATATGTTTTACCTCTTTTAACTACTTCATCTTTTTTTAAATATAAGCCATTGGTTTTATTTTTAAAACTTTGACCCATCACCATGCCTTGAACCAATAAATTTTTAAATGGTTCTGAACATGCAGCAAAACCGATAGAATGCAGAAAGTGGTTGAAAAACCTAGCATAGTAAAGGTGCAAGACAGCTGCAATAATAATACAATTAATATTAACAGTTTCAAAAATATTATTACAGTAGATTTACCATGCTCTTTTCCACCAACATAAATATCGACTGGCATCATTTGGCTAGCTAAGGTTTTATCAAATGGTTGAGAATTATTTTTAGGATCCAAATATCTTAAATAATACCAACTGGAATCCACAAATGTATCCATTGTATCTGTTTCTCTTTTTGCATCTTTACCACATCTAAAACACTGCAATGTTAACATATCGTTTATATTTCAAACATATATTTAATATATTGTATACTTTGGACAGGTAGTTTTGATCCATTCTTCAGCCAATTTTAATGATTTAATTTTATTATTATTTTGTAAATCAAGCATTGGTAATTCTACTGGTAATTTATCTTCTGATACAGCTTGAGCTCCACAATCATTACAATGAATTATTGGTATAGGAGTTCCCCAATATCGTTGTCTAGATATTAGCCAATCTTGCAATTTGGAACTTACAGGATAACCTCCAGAATTTAATTCTTTAGCTTTTTCACAAATTGCTTCTTTAGATAAATGTAATCCTTGGTTTACAGAATATTTAAAATTTTGCTCTTTAGCCAACATTTCATCAATAGAAAATACATGAGGCACACCTAAACGTACTTCTTGCCCATCGGGAAACTCAACACGGTCAGTAACTATAATTGGTAACATACTGCCTGTAATTGGGTTCTTGATGTGTACATTTTCATGATTTAGAACATAGTATTTATGAACAAAAGAATCAGGTTTAATACAAATAAATACAGCTGATAGTACATGTTCTGGATTCTGTGTCCAAACATTAAGTATTGTTCGATAAACATTGTCGGTATATACTTGAAAATCAAATCTATAACCATCACATTCTCCAATCCAATGCTTTTGTAAATTTATAATATCTCTCCAATTCTTTAATGATGGATCATTTAATCCTTCAAACAAAGCTCTGCAAATAACAATTAAAAAACTAATAATTAAATTAGTCATAAGATTTAAAAAGTTGTATAAATTACATAAAAACATAATTAGTAAATACATAAGTATATTGAACAAACATAACCAATATAAAAATGATAATTTTCTTTATAAATAGTAAATATAAATTTAAAATAAATACTATTTACATCTGTAATATAATATCTTATTTGAAAAAATATCATGTAAAATACAAACATGAATAATATCTAATAATAATTTAATTATAGAATAATATTGAAAACTAATAAATCTAATAAGTAATAACCAACTATATCTAAGGCGCACTTAGGAGTATCTTTAAAAATTCTACTTACTTAGAAAATTGTGTTGTTCTTACAAACCACTGTTTAAATGTTTTTTTCTCGACAACAGCACCAGATCGCCAAGAGTGTCCATTTTCATCTACTTGTTCATTAGCCAAAACTGTTTTATCTATTGGATCCCAATTGACTTCAGCCTAAATAATAATACAAATAAATTAATAATGACATTCTCTATTTATGATTGACAAAAATAAAATTAATTTCACTCACTTCTTTAGAATAAATGAGTCCAGTTTGAAACATTTTAATAAAAAACCACTGAGTCCATTTATAATATAATGGATCACAGGTAGTTACTTCATTAGTCCAATCAAAACTACATCCAAGTTCTTGTAATTGTTTTTTCATATGAACAATATTAGAACTAGTCCATTCATCAGGTTTCAAGCCATTTAATATAGCTGCATTCTCAGCAGGTAATCCAAATGCATCCCAACCCATGGGTTGGAAGACCTATTATATGTTAATAAGTAAAAAATTAAGTATTTAAACAGTATAACAAAATTAAAACTTACATTTTGTCCATTCATACGATGAAATCTAGCGATTGAATCTGCTAGCACATATACTCGGACATGGCCCATGTGTAAATTACCAGATGGATAAGGAAACATTGACAACACATAACATTTTTTTCCTGCATTATTTCTATCAAAAGTACCTAAACAAAGTTTATCTTTCCAGTGTTTCTCGATTTTATGTTTCAGATTAATCGATAACTCTTCATTCTATAAATAAAAAAGGTATGTAAGATTATAACTTAATAGAATTGAATATAATATAATAATTCTACTCATTCTCACCCATATATCATCACTAAAAAACCTACTGTTAGGAGAAAATGTTCGTATAAATCTAAGTTTGTTAAACCTAGTAAATATTTCTCTAGTAATCATTTGGAAAACGATTCGAAGTTTGAACTAAATAAACATCGGTATAAACGATGGAAAACTTGAGTAATTTAAAGTTAAATTGGTATCTATGCTATCAAAAGTTTTCGAATCTTGTATGAAAATTGAAAACGTAAGTCCATATTTCCATAATAAAATATTTAAATCAATTAACTATTAAATTATTGAATAGTTCATAGTATAGTAGTATACTGGTAAAATTGTCGATGTTCGAGTTCGAGATAGCGCTAGATCAATTTCCAACAACGAACCCAACCTACAAAATATTATTCTGATGACGATAAGAGAAATGCGTTATAAGATACCGCTAGATGGAGTCGTATGTATAATTTTTCCCACAGACTTCTATGATAGTATAGAAGTTGTGATTTTTCCATCGTGCCGTTCGACGGTATTTTGTTAATGGCGTATATCCCTAAAAATCGAAAATACGTTTTTGGTATCAACACTTTCAGAAAAATCACGAGAATAATCTGTTTAAAGGGCGTATTTAACTACGAAAAAATAAGATAGCTATGACGAATACAAGAATAACTCTTGTTGAAATGGCGTATACCACATCGAATGTATGATTTGTTTAAAAAGGCGTTTGTAGAAATTAAAAGAACCGGACGGGGGCTCGCTCTAATGTACATTAAGGGGAGGAGTGCACCTCGTTCATAGGATAAGTCACTATAATGGATTTGTTAAATATGAAAGCAATGCCAAGTATCATTGCGTACGAAGATCGAAGATCGATTCTGATCGGAGATGATTTGTTGTTCTGGAAAAGGGTTAATATAATATAATATATTAGTATATTATGTTACATTGAAATTGTAATATTATGGCAATATTTCTACTTCAAACGCTTATAAAAATATATGCATGTGTATTTTAATAACTTTAAAATTACTGTAAGAAAAAATTCTGTGAAAACTTCTATTAAATTTTCAAGTACTTTGTGCTGGCAAAGTTTTTTTGCCAACAATAAATATAAAAACAAATTTAAAAATACTTCAAATGCCTATAAATTGATTAAAAATCAATAAAATATTTAGGAAAAAATTCCATACAGAAAATATCAATCTAAACAACAGATGAAAATTTTAAGTTTTTACGACTAATACATTTTGAATATTAACAAATATTTAAAATCGTTTGAGAATAAATCGTTATTTATGCAATTTAATTTACAAATTAATCATTGAAATATTATATAGAAAACAATAAATACACATACATTTCTGGTTGCTATTAGAAATATTGTTCTAATAACATTTTTATATTACAGTTTTCCATGGATACAAATCATTCGTGTTTGACAATCATAACTTTTGGTTTTTGTACAATTCGTATTTTTCTATACAAATTGTCTATCATTTCTTCGAATGAATAAACAAACGTTATTAACGTACAAATAATAATGAACCCATATAGCCATATGCAATTTGGTGAGAGGGCAATATTTACACAACAGCTACAAGAAACACTGTCGCAAAACTTAAGTGCATTGATCCAAAGATGTCACGTCGACCATGGAAAAAAGGCTATCCGGAATTGCATGGTAGCCGATTTATACCACCAAGGATGCAATTCATAGGCGTGCGCACGGGGGCAGCAGGGTGTGCTCTTGCTGCCCCTGACCGGCCCGGAAGGGCTGGTCTAGATAATATTGCTGGTCAATTTGAACCAGGGCCAGTCAAGGCAGGCTGAATAGTGTAGGTTGTATAAAGGTTGTATAATAAACGTACTTTACCTACTCTGATAATCGAGAGTAAAAAACCGGGAAAGACGCTCTAGCTGTTCAGTAAATAAAATCTAAAAATAGAGTTTCTATAGATTATTCAATATCATAATTCGTAGTATTAATGTACTCAGTTTACTTATCTGTTGAACAATAATATAATTTTAGATATACCTTGCCTACAGCTGCAATATTAATTTATGTTGAAAATCTAAAATTAAAATTATATTCCCGTTGAGATATGCTTTTGCGATAAGAGAAAACACCGTTCCTACCATTTTCTAGCCGATCTATGCGTAAAGCTTGGTCGCGTTGACAATACGAAAATACCGTGTAACTAGTAGGTATATCACTTATCTACATAACAAATTAAATATAGGATTAATTTAATAATATTTTTATATTGTACTCATTGTATTATTTATAAATAATGATATAATTTATTACATTGATTTTAATGGTTCTGTGGGCCATATATATGATAAAATGATTAAAATGGGCCGACTAAAATAATCGCTGCCTCTGACCTGAAACTGCGCACGCCTATGATGCAATTGTTATGTTTTTATTCGACTATAGGTTTACCGCAGAATATTCTGAGTATAATACCATATTGAATATTAATTGTTATAATGTATTCTACATTTTAGATTCTGAACGGAGTGATGGAATCTATTGATTTTACATCGATGTATGTTTTTTTTTTTTTATTATTATTATTATTTTTTTTTTGTGTCTGTCATTACGTTTTGGGGCAGTAAAAATGCTTCGATTTATTTAAACAGCAACTTTTCTGAAAGGAAAATGAATGTAAATAGTACTTGGGCAAGTCAAAAACCCAACTTTCTTAATACTTTTTAAAAAAATCGATAAAAACGATAAAAAAATTACAAAAAAACGGGAAATTTTACACAAAATCACGTTTTTACAAAATACATTTTTTTTAAATGCTCTAACTCAAAAACGAAAAACCGCAAAAACTTGAAATTTCCACCAAATCTTTACATTGGTGTTCTCTATACATGGTTAAGTTTTCAAAGTATTTTGACTTATTTATAGACAATTTAAATTTTCGATTTTTGTAAAAAATTTTTTTTTAACATCTACAAAATTTAATTGGCTGACCGAAAACTCTTGAAAATTTAATACAAGGTATATAATAAGTTAAACTAATCGTAACTAAAAATATCGGAGATCGACTCTCTCAAATTTTTTTTATAAGCCCATAAAGCTCAAATTTGTATAAAATAAGTCAAAATCACGATAATTTGCAAGTTATTTTATTGATAAAAATTCATAAAATTTATTCTGTTCATACTTAAGGTTCAAAATTTTAATACTAGGTTATCCATAAGCTACTCTTCAAAAATCTTTAAAAAAAATTTCTACCGGACCAAAAGGAAAAACTTTTATGACCGTTTGAAATTTAAATTTTTACGAAATTGCATTAAATAGCGATTTATTGTCAAACGATTTTAAATATTTGTTATAATTCAAAAAGTATAAGTCGCAGAAATTTGACATTTTTACCAGTTGTTTTTTTCTTTTTTGTTCACGTAATGTTATAAGATAACCTGTTTTGCAAGTCTATTTTCTTGATGGTATATTTTTAATTTATTATGTAATTTGACGTTAATTAATATGTATTATTGATACTGCGTTTGTACATTTTGTTAATCAACCGCTCATTTTACGTATATATGAAATCGTTTTAATATTTATTAAAAGTGTATTTTCTGTTTTATAATATTTTTAATGCAGTGGTGGATTTTCAACATTTTCTTGATGGGGGGTCTTGAAAAGTTATATGTATTTCTTACGCATACAACGTGTTAAAAGTTAAATACTCAATTGTCAATTGTAATCATGTAAACATGGAATACAATCCGTATAATACACAGCCATCGACTGTCGATCATTGTCATTATGATAAAATTTAAATAAAACTAAATATATATACAATATATATACATTGGTGTCTAGGGGGAGGGTCCGGACCCCATGGCCCCCTCGTAAATCCGCCATTGTTGTAATGAACAATTTCAGCACTTCCAGCCTACATTGATCTCGGCTCGTGGTGTATAGAGAACTTGTGTACATTAAATAACTTTAAAACACGTTAAATAAAATGTTAATTAATAAATAAATGAAATAAAATTATATATAATATGTAAATACAGAAAAAAATACGATGTATTGAAATATAGCAACGGTGTTAACGAAGCATCACTATGGTAGTAAAATATGAAAACCCATGAGTAATTTACTTGTTTCAAATTAATGTAGTCTAGGCAATATAACAAACAATTTTAGTTCCATGGAGTCTCATGTTTAATACAATACATAAATCAATTTTATATCTTTTTAATTGTATTTTTATTCAGCTGCATTTGTTTCCTAAAAAAAGATCAAAATTTGGTGTACGCCCGTTTAACAAAATACCGTCGCATTGGTGACATTCAAGACCACAGTTTTAGATATCGTCCAAGTTAATTTCTAAGACCGTGTTTAAGACTATATTCATTGGTTTCATAATAGATTATTATAAAATGTTATTATGAATAACATGGTAATTAATCGTATTTATCGTGAATTCGTCAACCGTAACATCGTCAATCGAAATGGTGTATACCGCGAACCATGGACTACTAAACAGTAGTAGTCTTGGCAGCCAACTAAGATATTAGGCATATTAGCATATAGATATTGTCGATGATATTAGGTAGTTACCAATTACATTAAAAACAAAAGATTTTTTTTTTAGATTCTATTTGTGCTATTTATAGACGCTTGATTATTTATTATACATGTGACCTATTTGAGAATATTATTTACATTATTATCCATGTACTCGTGTCTCGTACAGAATTTTGGTAATTATTTTGTTTTACTATTTTGTGTTATGAACATTTAAATAATAATAACTTAAACTCAATTTAATATTTATTATTGTTCATAAAAAACTGGAAGTCATGGATTAACCATTTACAATAAAATCATATTAAAAAATGCATTTAAATAATTGTCCAGCTTAACAATTTAAAAAAAATGGATTATACCTATATTATACCCATTATGCGGGTACTTTTATTTATATCCAATTGTTAAATTAAAAAAAAAAAAATTGGTGGATAGTGGGAACTCCTTGTGGAAGTGGGGACTCTTTTATCTTTATTATATACTATGATACTATGTCATAGTGTCTATGTTTTATACATTTCGGTGCCATCACTGTCATAGATCTACAATTTTGAAAGTTTCTAAAAAGGTCCGGATAATTTAAAAAAATATTTTACCTATGGCTCAACACTCGGCATGGACTGAGAACTGCTGTAAGTTCATAGTTGTTATATTCGACTGACGATGGATATAATGCATTGGAGCTTGGAAGTAAATAATTTACTTCCAATTATTGGACAAGTAATGTCAGTACCCATAGTACTAGTTTAGACCTTTTTTTTTTTCAAAGTCTACATAATTTCTGCGTATAAGAGGAGAATAAGGGTTTTTAATAATTACCTAAATTACATTTTTCATAATTATTAATGAAATTTAAGTTATAAAAGTTTAAAAATAAAAATTTTAAGTAATTCAGAAAACGAAAACTTCACACATATTTATACGTACAAATGAAATTATATTTATTTATCGAGAAGCAAATAATATAAATATACCTTTAAGCTATAATATACTATTTATAATAAGTGTACTAATGAAACATAATTTAATTATTTACATAGATATGTATTTATACACAAATTTTAGAAACTTTTTTTTTTTTTAATAGCATAGCTGGTAAATTCTAGCTGGTAAAATCTATGTAGATATAATTGTGATATTATACATAGGTACCTATTTTAATTCGGATAACATTTTAAGAAAATTCTTAATAATAATTTCGACTATTTTCCAAAATATAATTTTGGGTAACTAACCTAAACTTTTTCTACAGATGAGATCCAATTCTAGGTATTATAAAATTATACATAATACAATTTGACATTGGCTTAAATTCAGCTTCAATTCCTTCTATTCCTGATATAAGGGTTTTTTTTATGACTAATTTCATACAGCTCGAGTATTGTACATAGTTGGATATCTATATCTTGGAAACTTCACTTCATCTTTAAGGGATTTATTAAATCTCTAATGATATTACGTTTTCGAAGTAAACTTATATGAACGATTACGATAGGTATTATTTCGACACTTCTAAGTGCTGACAATAAAATATTATAGTTTTAAAAATCAGGGTCGTTTTGTATGGATTATATCTTACCTAACCTTTAGCCCTTCCCTCCAAATGTTGAACACTATAATTTGTACCTATAAAAAAAATTAATAAAAATTGGTTAGAAACTGGATATATATAGGTAGTACCAGATTTGTTTAAATAATATGTACATACTATCCCCATAAACTGTAACGTCTCTATCGCAACAAAAAAATTGCACGAATAAATAATTGAAGACTAAGATAATAATAAGAAGGAAGCAGTGAAACTATCCAGTAACCCTTATATGAGAGATTTGTTTGTTGTTCATTTAGAAGATTAAGCAAATCCCGCTATCAAGGTTTTTTGACACGGTAATAGTTAGAAGCTGTTGTCAGGAATAGATCTTAAGTATTAGAATAATCTACGGTGGAAATTTTCGTAATGAAATTTTACTAAATCACATATATATAATTAAAAGATTTAAAAGGCTTTTATGAAGAGTGTGGATATAGAAACGAAACAATAAGTAAAATAGCCGTTTGGTGCAAGGACATTGTTTGAAAATCTTATATTGTTTTTGATTGGATTGGTTTGCCGAAACTTTATAATTAAGCATCACATGCACAAATTGATCTTATCATTAACTTGTAAATAAGGCGAAAGTTATATCAAATTCAAAGTTTATTTTTAAAACTTTAACAAAAGCAATCTAATTTTGAAATTAAGTATAATTTCAATTAATAAAATTCGATTTTAAATAAAGGTCACAAGTTTTAGTTAATTAATTATTAATCATAATCATTAATTAATTAATAATTTATCCAAACCCCAAATCCATTTCTAGATATGAAGGAATCAAGGGAATAAGAATTGAGAACCAGTGTAGATTATTTTCATTAAGGGTAAAATAAGAATGTATAGGAACTTTCGACGTTTATTTTGATTTCCACATTTTAAATTAATTTTACATTTAATTTAAGCGTAATAATTAGTCTAAATATATATTTAAACGGTAAAGTAAAAAAAAAACACAGTATGTAGTCTGGTAAATAATTAACACCTGGGACATTTACCTCTAACAAGCCGGACTCATAAAATCTTAAATTTACAATTCTATGTGGATCGTTGAACGGAAATGTTGATAATAATTACTTTCGGATTCAAAATACTTTCACCACACCATTAATTGTAGGTATGTATGATAATATAATCATATAATCAATAAAAAAACTTAAAACGAATACAAAAATATAAGCACTTTAAACTTACAAAATTGTTCACTGATGAGTGACTAATAGCAATATTATTATTTAAGTACTATTATCTACTTATTTGTTTTAAAAACATTACACATCAATAATGAAGTTACAAATAAAACCTTTATAGTATGAATGTTCGTACTGACTGTATATACCAAATAACACATATTTGCTTAGTATATAATTTGACCAAAATTCACGTATCGGCTATTTCCAGAACTTTGTAGATTTATCAAAAAAAAAAAAAAGCCGGATGGGCCTCGCTCTGCTGTACAGTTAGGGGTGGAATACACCTCGTTTATAGGATAGGTCATTATTACAATGGATTTGTTAAATTTGAATGCAATGATAGGAATCATTGTATACGAATAACGATTCTGAACGGAGTTAATATGTTGATCTCAAATGGGTATACAATAATATAGTATTTTATATTTAAATTGAAATATAATGCAATAGTATGCCATCTCGTAAAACTTTAAATTTCAAACAGTCATAAAATGTTTTGGTTTTGGTCCGGTAGAAATTTTTTTAAAGATTTTTGAAGAGTAGCTTATGGATAACCTAGTGTTAAATTGTTGAACCTTAAGTATGAACAGAATAAATTTTATGAATTTTTATCTATAAAATAACTTGCAAATTATCGTGATTTTGACATATTTTATACAAATTTGAGTTCTATGGGCTTATAAAAAAAATTTGAATAAGAAGATCTCCGATATTTTTTAGTTACAATTAGTATAATTTATAATTAATCCTTTAATATATTTTAAAGAGTTTTTGGACAGCCAACTAAATTTTATAGATGTTAAAAAATTTATTTTTACAAAAATCGAAAATTTAAATTGTCTATAAATAAGTCAAAATATGTCAAAATACTTTGAAAAATTAACCATGTATAAAGAACGCCATTATATAGATTTGGGAAAAATTTCAAGTTTTTGCGGTTTTTCGTTTTTGAGTTAGAGCATTTTAAAAAAATGTATTTTTTAAAAACATGCCTTTGCGTAAAATTTCCCGTTTTTTTGTAATTTTTTTTTCGATTTTTTTAAAAAATATTGAAAAAGTTGGATTTTTAACTAGTCCAAGTACCATCTACATTCACTTTCCTTTTAGAAAAGTTGCTGTTTAAGAAAATCGAAGCATTTTTACTGCCAAAAAGGTGTTGTTAGACACAAAAATAAAAAAAAAATAAAAAATAAAAAACACACATCATTGTAAAATCAATAGATTCCATCACTCCATTCAGAATCTAAAAAAAAGAAATGCAACTGAAACGTAACTGTAACATAAGTTGCATCATCATTCATCTTGTACTGTTAAACTTGAATAACATCTTAAACACGCAGATGATAACTTTCTAATTGACTGTTAAATATACATAAACATTTTATTCATAATCTGTAAAATGTAATAATCATCTTCGTTAAAGAACAAATACCTAATGTAAGTACTTTGCCTAATCAAAAAACCAAAACAAATTTATAGTCTTAAGAGAAAATTTCAATTATACCAGTCCTTGATCGGGAAGGGCGGGCAAACAAAGTGTTCTACTTCGTTTTTAATTTTTTTAGCGTACCCCATCTATTTATTTGAAACGGAACACTGGGGAACGTAACATTTACTAGTGAATTTGTAAATCATCAGTTTTTCTGATGCAAAATTTACCTAATAGCTACAATATTTATATATTTGGACCTTGTGTGAAAAATAAATTAATAATTAACCTACGGTAGGTAGGTCGTTAATAATTAACCTACCTACCAGCCGTTTTTCGGAGTTATAGTTTTTGAAAATACTTAAATACGACAGATGGGTGTCCTAAGGGATAAACTCATATTATTTTCTAAGTTCTAAGACCAAAAATTAGTTTTATACTTTTTTTACTTTTTACGTTTTGTTAGAATTTCGAAATCAGTGACTAAGCCCTATCACGGATACTATATCTGTTTTGAAAATTCACCAAAAACCCAAAATGTTGACGATTATTATAAAAAGTATACTAAACGTTTCATTAACATATTAGCTACCTGATGCATGATTTTTAGAAACAATAATTAAGAGTTAATGTGTCCTATGTGAGAGAGCTTATAATTTAATGAACAATTTTTCGAAGTGCTATCTTGCGGTAAATCCGGAACTTACACGCCGAACTGCTGTTTTTCGGTGTCATAGTTTTTTAAAGTGTTTAAGTACGACAGTAGATGTCCTGAGTAATGCACTCATTTTATTTTCAAGAATCTTAGATTATCATATAACATAAATGTTTTAAAAAAAATAATTAATAAATAAGTGTTTTTTTTCTTTTAAAATAATTTTGTAGGATAAATTTAATATCGTTTTAATATGATAGGTGGCTGAACTACTCAAGGAAGGTGTGGGGGGTTTTCCCCCACGGTGACTGTAATATAACGGTTCATTTTATGTGGAATGCTCGTTCATCCAATATCCACTGAGTTCTTCTACTTTTTTTTCCAATTCAAACACTGAATAATACCTATAGGTAATTTTTAGGTATCTTTTAGTATAGACTACTTTAAAGTTTATTGTAATACATTTTTTGAATACATGATTACCAAAAGCTTATCAATTTTGTAAACTGACAGTGAATGTAATTATAATTCATTGAATATCCAGACCACGGAAAGAGTATTTTCACATAATAAATACTTTTGTACACACTTATTTGTTTCTATAATAGGCACGTGGCTAGGATAAAAAAGGGATAAACTTGATTTGGTTAAAATTTAAGGACCTCAAAATGATATAATTTGATTCTGATTTGATGCATATACTTTTTAAGGACGTAAGTATAAGGAATTTCAGCATCTTAGGCTGATTTTGTTTGACTCAATCACATGTTAGGTATGTAGTCGTGTATAGCACAGCACGCCACCGAATCATTTAATTATCGAACGATGGTTATAAATTCCCGTGTACTAATATTCCGGAGAAGTGGCTTAACCGCGAAGCTTGTAAGACCATACGGCAATAGATCGACATTTACAAATCAAACGTGAATATGGTTTAAGGATTTATTAAAAGTTATACACGGTTGGGAAGTTTATTTTCTTTTGAGTAACTATACAAGATTAGAAAATGCAATTCATTTGAATGGTTATAGAATTTTTCAAATAATCAATACACCCTAATAAACGGTAGTGTCAGTTTTCCTATATGTACCATGTGGTACTATACAATAACATAAATGTTTGTATGCCATATGACGTATTTATGTTTATACGTAAGTGTTACTTACCAATTTATATAAAATGTAAAACGATGTAATGATATAATATTAGCATATTTACTCGAAATGTGGTTTATATTATAATACTCAAACATATATGCACATATGTCATATATTTAATCTACGATTTTGTCGACATGTAAACATTTGGAAGCAAATTATTATAAATATTAATCAGTAATTACTATATATACATTATAATATAGACATTATAGGCATTACTCATACACTTGACTGCTGCACATAAGTACCTATTTGGTTACTTAATAAGTAACCTTGAGCTACCTATAGTACCTATGTATCGTATTATAAACATCGTATATTATAAAGTTCTTGAATCTGAAAGTATTTTTCGCAACAAACAAATAGTTGACATCAGCACGTTGTCATGACCGTTTTATTGTTAAAAATAAAAAGACAATATAAAATTGACTCGAACCTATAATTATGTTAGAAATGATGTTTTTATGTTAATCGTACGCCGCGCACAGTAACAACGGCCATCCCTGTTATTTTTTTGTCGGGTTTCAAACGTGACTGTTTAAGTTGATTGTTTACCCGGGGCGGTTCAATTACCAGTATTAATTATACTATACACCTGTAAATACCTAATTATGAATATACATACAGAAACTAAATATATGTATATTTAATCAAACACGATACAGCTGCTGCGGTTCAACGAATCAATACACAAATCAGGACCAAGTCCTTAAAGGAGGTGCATATTCAAGGTCTCACATTTACAAACTGGTGCAGACACAAACAGCACGGGAGTACGACCGCGCTATGAACCAGAATATCAGTTGACTCATAGAATAATATGCTATCAATGAATGACGCAGAAATCGCAGGGAATTAATCGCCTACATTCACCACCGTTCAACTTGTTCGTATTACCACTGTTAACCCCACCAGGTTTTTACAGGTATTATAAAGTTACGCCGTATACCTGGAGTTAATATTTTGTGTTTTATTCCGAAACGCAGTCCACTTGACGCGAATACAGTCGCAAACAGTCGGCACGTGTTGTAATGAGTGATTGTGTCTAATAAAGTGATAAAGTAGTAATAAAAATGCAATAACTTAATGTAATAATAAAACGACGAATAATGCGCGTTTCGATTTGTTTACCGTTTGATTTTTAAGCGATATTGAAATTCGGATGTCGGTCGTTTTACAATACATAGGTACTTGCTTTTAATACTGTGTTTTCGATGGAAATACATATTACATCAAACATGTCATAGGTAAGATAGTAATATTGTGCACTTATCAAAAACTTATTCCGTATGTGCGTTGCCCCGGTTGTTTAAAAAGCAACACGTCTAATATTGGTTTTTTCTCAGTCACAGTATCTAATCCTAGAATGTTGTTAAAGCAGGCGATAAACCACTTGATAGTAAAGTATACACAATCGCATGCAACATGCACGTTTACAGAAATTATAATACGTCTTATTATGTACAATATTGTAACAGTACATATGGAAAAAAATATCAGTTTAGCATAATATAATTCACTATTCCGTTATTTATTTCAGGATTAAATGTATGTAGCTAAGCATTCGTAATAATGTGCATAATATGCATTGATTGAAATTTGTAAAAGTAAACAGTACATTAAACCAAATGAATCAGTTCTGCGAACATAAAGCCAAAAAATAATCATCTCTAAAATGGGTATGCATTTTGATAAGACTTAATTATATTATATAAGATCTATGTAAGTATTAATTATTATCTGCTGCATATTATAATACATTCGGGTTTTGATTCACAGAAAAAATACCAAAATTCATGCCGGTAGGTGTTATCATTGGACCGTCAGTTATGAATTTTATGATTGGCATATTATTCTTTATGGAAATTGTTTCGTTGACGACCGCGCAGACCACAATCAAGTGTTTCGAAAGCAATAGTAAGGGTAGAGATAAAACGGATATAATACTGGACTGTTTCAATACCACGATTGGTAAGAGTCATAAGTACAGTATTGAAGAATGGATTCGAAACCATGCTTTCATGGAGGATGGCATTCTCGCTAATCGTGTTCAGCAAGTCAACCTAGCATACAATAATTTCCAAAGGTTATTTACGCTCCCAACAATGCAATCATTGAAAAAGTTGTCGTTTAAGCACAACAACATATCTTTCATTGAAAATCAAGCGTTATCAAACTTGCGAGCTCTCGAAGAACTGGACTTAAGCTATAATTCGCTAAAAAGTAAGACTATTGACTTAAATAAAACTGTTTGACACATATTTAAATTATATTACGCTCTAACTTCTAAATATATAGGTGTAAGTGTTAGATATTATAAAATGTAAATAATAAATACGTAAGTTAAATTATAAAGTAATAATCCAACAGATTTATCGATATAATATGTACAATTTATCTACCTATCAATATTTAATATATATTATCAAGTGATGTAATTATTAAAATCCAAATCTAAACTTAAAGCAATACTGTTTTATAATAACTTATGATTAATTAGACTTATTATGGTCATTTTTACATATATATTTCTTTAAGTCAGTTAATACTTTCCTAAAAGTCATTATAAGCTGTGTTTATTATTTAAGATCGATCATTGTGTTAAATATGTTACTCTTTAGCTTAGATAAAATAAAAATATTTTAAATAATTAAAATCAATACAAGCAATCAGCTATATAAAATATTCAAATGTAATGAAATAATAAATCCCACTCATAAACAATGTTTTATTACATTTATACAACTTAACATTTTTAACGTAATAATTTTGAAATTATAATTTAATATGGTTCCGGTAATTAAAACAATAATTACATAGTTGTACTCATGTTTTTAAATAATTTGAAAAAAATACATTGTTATGTAATTTTTTTTGTTTTATTAGATTATAAATATTTTGTAGGCATTTTTTAATATAATCAAACTATTACAACATTCTTCTTCTCGACCGTTTCTACTATGGAATTCTCGAGAGATATTTCGGGTTAACTCATAGGTCCAATTTGATTTTTATCAAATAATATATTCAATATAATATTATAAAACAAAACTACAGTTAAACGCTTAAACGTTTTAATCGAATAATCTTATATATTTTTTTATGTCAATACATAAAAGAATACCATTTATTATTTTTTCGATTTTCGACAGCTTAATTTTAAAATTATGTACAAATTATTACCAATATTAATGAAATTAGCAACTCAGAAATAAAAATAATTTACTATAGTGGTCTAATCGATTAAACTAGTGAATAAACATTTATTTTGATTGATAATATTGATTGATATAAAAATATCAATTAGCATATTATTTTTGTACTTTTATTTTATTTAAAAATGGAAAATAAATTAGTACCTATGCTTTATGGGTACATATTAAAAACTTTAAAACAAAATAAGGTAAATTTATTTCAAACAAATGATGCGTTTTTTTTTTTTATTATTAAAATATAATAAAAATCTGCAGATAATAATCAAATGGGTACTTGGATACCGGTGTTTGCCTTTTGTCTATAACACGCGTATTTAATATTTGTACTACCTATATAATATGTAGTGCACACATTAACACTAGCAAATAAATAATAGACAACATAGTAGGTATACATTCGTGTCTATAAATCTGTATAAATAGAACGTTCAAGCTTTGAGAGGACGATTTTAGGTTGCAAAAATAATTATTTGTATCCATGGAAATTGAAATAGCTATAGGGTGGAATGATATAAGTAATTTGATTAACCTTCGAAGCATGTGATTCAATTAGCCATCGCTAATTGAACGAAGGAGCCGTACGGACAAACAACCCATAAGACTCTATTAAACTTTCACAACGATCGTGTAGATACATGTATTGAACATAATAATATGTAATATAGACTTTACATAAGACGTCAACGAGCATCCTAAATTCGTCGTCGGCAAGCCCTATTGAATTTGGTTCATTTTGATTGTCTAATTACTAATTAGAAATTTAATTATACTTTAAGATATCGAGTACATCCAATACGCAAAATCTTAAATCACCCGAATACTGTATAATTTTCAACATCAAATAATAACCATGACGTATTAATAAACTTTAATAACGTATTTACGCCATAAATTATGTTAAGAATCGTTGTAGGAAAAATGTTAGTTTGAAAAACAATTAATAAATATTATTATGTTTATTGTACATGAATATATGATACAAAACTATAAGTAGTTCACAGGTTTGATATATTTTACTTCTGAACATTTTCCATAGCCCATTATTAGGTAAAAAATTAAATACAGTACAATAGCTGTAAATTTATATTATGTTATATCGATTTTATTATTATTTAATTATTCACTATTCACATTGATAGTATAAAAATAGGCATAAAAATAAAGTATTCTTAGATTAAAAAATTAACTGTCATTGAGACACTAGTTTTGATTGCTTATAATAATCATAATAATCATGCACTGGTAGAATTAGATAAAGTTATTATTTTTATTAAAAATTACTTCTTACAATTGAAAAACATTGAAGTGAAAGTGTTAATACTTTAATATTTGAAAACTTGTTGAACGTTTTTTAAAATAAAAAAAATGTTGATTGCATTTTGATAAACAAAAATATTAATAAATAATTAAAGTATAATAGTACAAGAATTTTACCCCGATTTTCACCATTCATACTAATTATACTTTAAATTTCACGTCGAAATTAATGGTGGTACTCTTGGTATTATTTAAACTTATATGCTCATACACAAACTATTTACAAACTACTGTATATGCTCTTGAAAATAACGATTTTGAGTAAAAGAGGTCAGAGGAATCAGTCTATATTTATGAAGATAAATGATACGGTGAAGTAGAACTAAATTTCATAATATACGGAACTTGTGTCTATTATAAACATCACAAATTCCATTAAAATATTTTAAAAATTATGAAATGTGTATAAAATGCTAATACTATAAGTACCCGATACATTTTTATAGTCGCTACGTCAGCCAAAATAAAAATCAAACAACTAATTTCCTATTCTAATGGAATAGTGTATGATAAATTATTAGGCAGTGTCAAGTTTCAAACCCGTATTAAGATTTGAAGTTATTTTTATTTTTACACTGTTTTTCTCAATAAGACTTTCAAAAAACTGTTGAGAAATTCAAAAAATCACTCCTCTCTCAAGTACCAATAACTTTACGAAATTTTCTATCAAAAAATTATTGTCATGTTTGTATATTACATTGGAACAATCCAGCTGGTAAAAATCGTGCACACTGACACATAAAAGAATAAAAATAAAACACAAACTATAGTGAAACTCTTGATTATAGAATAGTCTATTTTTTAAACCAGGGATGGAAAATTCAGTCAGAAACTAGAATATCAATTTTTAAAATTTAAAAACATAGTGGGTCAGAAATCAAACCTAGTATAAAGGAAAAAAATGTACCTATTCACTGTATTAGCCAGTATTTAGATTAGACATCAAATAACTTACTTAGCTGCAGTTTAATTCTAGATAATAGACAATAATTAATAACTAAATTTTATAAAAAAAAAATGTTTGTAAAATACAGATAAACCCTAAAATTCTATGAAGTAATTTAAAAGTGTAACACAAACCAGATTAAAAAGGTATTTACACGGGCTGATTAAATTAATTAAATCATTTCAGAATCTAAAACTTATAAAATTGCGTAAAATTGTATAAAATATTTTTGTATATATATATTAAAAAATATATATATGAGAAAGTTATTATAACGTTTATCATGTAATTAGTTCAAGTATTACATCAGCAAGCTAATTTTCATTGAAACATGTCTCACATCACGTAGGTAACGACTGATTTAACCTGATTTAATAGTTGAGGATTTATCGAGGATTTGTTTATAAAAAAATAAAATTCTCATCTCAATAAAAATAATAAACATTTATTCCTGTTCATAAATTTAAATATAAATTAATAATAATGTAGAAGGTAAACAATATCATAATTCGTATAATGATTTTAAAATTATTTTAAAAATTATTTTAGATAGGCGTTTATGGATTGAATTATGAAAAAATTTACGGTTTTTACAAATTTTAACGACTTATTACATACATTTTGGAATTACATACTTGAAACTTGACTATAATTAAGTATTAAAATGATTATATGATGCTGCTTTATTCAATATAATATTATATTTCGTATCATAAGTACAATTATAAAACAATAAAAAAATACTAAAAACTGACATTATGATAATAAACAATAAAATAAATAGCAATAGGTATATGTAATATAACGTTATGTAAATAATACTATAAATCACAGTATGTTCTGGAAATATTGTAAGTGGTAGTAAATATGTTAAATAATTTTGATCTCGTATTGGGCAACATCGATAACATTATGATTGGCTTGTATAAGATCTTTTTCGGAACATGCGTGCTGGTCATACAAGTAAATGAGACATGCACTTGGTCACATAAGCAGTTCGTATTTCCACTGACCATTCAATATAATTATCGCAATAAATAATAATTATCTAAAAGCACGAAATGTGAGTTAAAATGCATTTTTTAAGTTGTATCAGAGTATGATTTATACATTTTCTACAACATAATTTGTACCTAGTGCTTATAATTATCATAGAATTAAAACTTAATTTGTTGTACACAAATATTTGAAATGATTTACTTATAAATTAGTTGAACGTAGCTAAAAATAAAATATTAATGCAAATTCAAAATAACATTATTGTCTGCCCAAATACGACGTATACAGAGTATATGATGTTTTAGCTAGGTATAATTTTTTTTTAATGCATTTAAAATTTGTTTATAGGTAACGATTTACATCCATCCATGTTCTTTAGTAAACAAAGGCAAAGTGAACGCATTACGAATACAGAATCGGGACTCAAAAGTCTTAAACTAGGGTACAATAATATTCATTCGTTATCACCCAAATTTTTTAAATGTTTATCGAAATTAGAAGTACTTGAATTGAATAATAATCCTTTATCGGTTATCGACCAAAACACTGAACTTTCTTTGAGCTACGTAACAAATCTCCAAGTAAAATTATTACAATTTTCCGTTAAAAGTAAAAGTTTTTTTTAATATTTTGATTTTTAGTTATTGGATTTGGGCCATACAGGCTTATCGGAATTTCCCGCGGATATGTTTTCCCAAATGCTGAATATCGAAACGCTATACTTGAATGGCAATGGATTCCAAAAAATACCGAATGAGATTCAAAGTATGCCACTGGCGTATCTTAACATGAACGAAAATCCTATTAGTTATTTGGACAACGAGTCATTCGTTGGTTTGGATAAACTTCAACAACTGATTATTAGTGGTATGCCTAACTTGGCTGATGTCGGAAATGGTACGTTTGTGCCACTAAAAAAACTTATCATTTTGCATATGGCTCAAAATCCTAGTCTGACAAACATCCATGCTAGTGCTTTCGGGGACCATACGACGAATAAATTGTCGTTACGACAAGTATAAACCGATACATATATTCTATAGAATTGACAAACTAAAGATTTCACAGTTATGATTTTCAATTTCAGTTAACCATCAGTAACACCAATCTGAGCAGTATAGATTCGAATCTTTATCCTTGGAGTAAACTTGACTTGTTCGATGCCAAAGGTAATCCGTGGATGTGCGACTGCAGATCATCGTGGTTAGCGAGTTATATCAATGAAACGTTCGCTGAAATGCCAGAAGAACTTCTGTATTATCGGTTAGTAGAACAGTATTACTTTTTCACTATAAATTCATTACTGTAATTACTAATTGAAAAACACGAAAAAGTAAATAAACATTAGTCATACCTCATACCGTTAAACAATTACATTTTAAGTATTCATTAAGCGAATCCATTTTAAACCTTTAAATGTAGCTTTATTTTGCACGTATTTTTCTTTAGTAATTTATTACAAAACGTCTCGTCCTTAAATCTATTATATTATCTTATTGCAGTACACGTGAATTCATATTTCCATAGCATACAATGCATAATTAAATAACTTATTTAATATTTTATTCGTGCACTACTTAACTTGTTTGGTATATTTCAATATTAATACTGTGATAACTGTTTATTTTTCCAGGTGTCATGAGCCCAAAGATCTGTTTGGTATACTGGTATCCCGACTGAATTATCACATTAATTGTGACCACGAACTTCAACAAACTCATCCCAGTAATAATGGTCACGGTCAGGTCTCTCGTTTCAGACATTTTATCATTGTCACAGGTTTAGTGATCATCATTCTCGTGTTTGGCTCATTAATAAACAAATGTTGTACGGAAATCAAGACGATACTTAAGCCTAGGCTACACGTTCCGGCCAGATTTAGTTCCGGTGTGAAATACAAACCCGCAGATTTCGAAGAGAACCTTGAACCACTAGAGGTGTCAGTCCAAAATATAACGATCTACGGACGATCACCCATAGTAATTAACAATACAGACTGAAATTGAGATTTTGCGACAAAGAGTAATTATATGATTAAGTCGAGAACCAGTTGGAATAACTCGAAATAATCTTAATTATACTTTCGTGCACAAAATGAATAACTTTAGTTCGTAGTGTAAAATATGATAATATTAGTATATTCCAACTATTATAATATTATTATTAATTGTATGTTATTCAATTTTCTCAATAATTTATTTGTAACCACTATACAATTTATTTGTACATCGTATACAATGTGTATATTATACTATACGTTTAGTTAAAATAAAATACCCCGACATTTTAACCTATACATTGTCTCTTAACATTTGCTTCAAAACGTTTTCTGAAGCGTTCTCAATTTACACATTCTTGCTCTTAGAGGTCTTTAGGGTCTTGTCACAGACCCATTTCAACGGGCAAAAGCACTTTTCATTCGTTTTTGTATAACATCTAGTGGGCTTTTGACATAATGAGTTTGTCTCATCACATACACACGTAACTATAATGAGGGCACAACGTCAAGGGGTGTGTTTTTTCTTTTAGTTCATTGTTGACGAGAACCGGAAACCCTTGATGCCGGTTATTGTTGTGTTCCATGTGCCAAAACGCTTTTGTATACATAAAATTGTTCTTAACCTTGTTACTGAACCTGTGTTGGTATTGTTCTAAAAAAAAAAAATTATAAAGGAAGTGAGATGTTTTTTTTTATTAAAATAATTTTCATAGTATAATTTTAACTTAAATGTTAAAAATAAATTCAATAACGTATTCAGGTAATTAGATAAACTATATTATTATATACCATCTAATTTATAGACTTTACAATAATTTAAAAACGGTTTATATTTAATAGTAATAATAATAATAATAATAATGTATCGTTATGAATAAAGTATAAATTCACCGGCGGGTAGTATAATATTAAACTTAACAATGGATTCTCATCTAAAAATATGCTTAAAATTACTTAAAATTCTTTTAATTATAAAATTCAATATTTCGAAATATTTTTGAATTCATACGACATACAGTATGTATTTAAAATTGAACGTGACTAATTCACGTTTATATAACAGTCCATGTTAAGTAATTTCAGATGACTGCAATAAAATCGTTTCATAACAGTTTTTAGAATAGATTACGGTTTAACGTATTTGTTTTACAAATATAATATAACGAACGACGCAAAACGTTTGTAAACGTGAAACCACGCGTGTTCACACTTTCAACTTCTCAATAATATATACCAAATATATATTTATGAAGGTGCTCGGCTGAAATGCTTGTACAATATGCACATATAATATTGTATAGTTGTCACGAGGCTCGCGTTGTGATGAACAAGGTAGCGTATAATTTTCTACGTACAACATCAATAATTATTACAGTAGTGAATTAAAAACGATCGATGCACGTGCCGGTAATACATACATATACGTATGTTATACATATTATACACATCGGGCCGAGGAAGAGAGATCGAGAGCGTATATAGATGTGGCGTGCACGGGAATTACCATAACGGTTAATATTCATAACGGCGACTCGGCTCGGTACAAGACGAACACTGTATATATTATTATTATTATTATTATTATTATTATACTAGTTCACAGTCTCTAAAGTTCCGGGTATAGTTACGCGCGCACCTCGTCCGCGGTGTAATGTATAGTCGTGATGTATCCCTCGAGGTTAAGCGCACGGGCGGACGAGCGCTGGGTTCGTAACCTCGGCATAAACACACCGGCTACATATATATATATATATACATAAATTATATATACGCTGTATTATTACATATATAGGTAGGAGTCCCTTTAGTATTCCCGAGGCTTGGCTTGGTCGGGTCGCCCCATAGACAATGGGCTAAATGAAGAACGCAGACGTGCCGCAAAACGCCCGGACCGCCCTCTGCCTCGTGCACGAACATCACCCACTTTGTACCATACATAATATATATATATATATATATATATAGACCTGCGTATTTTATATTTCGTATATCATTATTATTATTATTATTATTATTATTATTATATATAAAAGCCGCGTGCTCGGAAAGAAAACTGAAATATGATTCGATTTACGCGAGCGCAGGTTCTCGCGCACTTCCTCTGCCCACGCGCGTACATACTACTTTACAGTGTTGTACAATAATAATATTAATAACGATAATAACATACACTTTATGCAAAACGTGCCTTTTATAAAAGACCAGTATATTATTGTATAATAATAATAATAATAATATAATACGGTGTCGTACGACTCGGTAATACGCCGGGATGTACAGCGGACCATATTATAACCGCTACTGATGCTATAACCCGATTAAACGCCACCCTATATACACGCACGCACGCACGCACACGCACACGTACACTTGTACGTAGAGTGACGTTTATTATACTCATACACACACGGTTTATACGTGTGTGTATATATAGTTAAATACAATATGTATTCAATGTCCTCGCTATTCCTCGCGCGCTGCTTGTCCCCATAGCAAATCTGTGTACGAAACGAATCAAAACACGGGCGCCCTTTTATTATTAAAATAGAATTATGATAAAAAAAAAAAATATATATATATATATATCGTATCCCGCCAAGTCAATATGTTTCTCGGGGACCCTTTTGAAATCGGCAACAACAGCGCCGCGTCACACTACACAGAATCTTTATTCCCTTCATGTCCTGTTTGTGTTTTATTAATTCTCTAAACATCGAACGCACTATATATATATATATACACACGAACCTGCTGCGGCCGAACAGAGGAGAATGTTATTAACACACGGTATTACAATATACGATGAGATGCACCTTAATATTTACAATATTCTTTATTAGACTTTTCAAATGTTTGACATTGTAAAGCGCATAATAATATGTATACATTACATTTTTAATACGTCGCAAGCACAAACAAGGTATATGTTATGTTATCTATAAAAAGAAAAAAACTCCCCGCATTGTTTAAAAGCACATATTTCTTAATAGGTAGTAATACGTATATAATAATCGCTATTCGAATGATCCCTATGAATAATACTGTCCCGTTGGGATAATGTTTTTAAATCGATGACACATATTACAGCGTATATGTGAATGCATTTATAACAAAACCATGCAATAATGTGTATGCAAATATTGCAGGATCTTCTAGAAAAAATGGAAGATTTAAAATAACTTTCAGAGATGCAGTCACGTAGAAAAAAAAATGTATTCACATAGGTAATTTTATTATTAATAACATCTATATGTCATACTATTAAGGATACAAAGGTTGAATTTATCCCTTATATAATTTCTTAAATTAATGTTTAATAATTATTAATTAATTAATAATTAATAATGAATGTCCATTATTACGTACGTTACTACAGTACGTTTCAGAAATATGGATATGTGCTTCTGTGATAATTTGCCATTATCAAGCTGTCAACAGAACTGCGGTGCCAGCAATTATTTGAGTTTGATGGCTTCAGTTTCTACACAATTATGGAGGTGTTTCAATAAAGTCATGGACGTTATCAGTGTTCGCCTTCAATGTATAGGCATGTATATGTACAAATAGACACCAAATTATGCATTTAAAGACGTAATATTTTCTTAACCTTTGGACGCTTAATGGTGTATTATAAAAAATAGATTTTCTTTTCAATGATATAACTACGTATAATTGTACAAATACATTTCAATGAGAATTACTTTATATTTTTCCTTTTTCTTGGAACTAAAGGAGATTGTAAGCCGTGATTTTCTGTCTCTGTTAATACCATAGACTGTCTGAAATATAGGAATTTAAACGTTTTCTATTTCCAACGTATCAATCAATCAATTAATGCGATAAGAATTTTGAAAACTGATTTGAATTCGTCGTGAAGTTTTTTTTATATCAACTTTCTCATATTTTTTAAATGTTGTACTTAACATATCCAAAAATTAACTTTTGTTGATTTTTATGTTTTTAATTTGTTTAATTCTGTTTTGTGTACGAAAAATCGGTCTAAAGTAGACTTAACGACGAATTTAAATTAGTTTTGAAAGTTCTTATATTCGTTAATTGATCGATCAGACGTTGAAAAAAGAAACCGTGTAAATTCCTACGTTGCACGTGTTATAGACAGAGACAGAAAATCATGGCTTACAATCCCATTAATGAAGAACGAAAATCCGAAATAAGAAAAAGATTTTGTTGTTTTCGACATACGGGATAAATGTACCATATATAAATTGTACATTTTTTTTATATTTATATATATATATATTTGTATTATAAATAATTGATAATTCTTTGGGCCACGTATTATTATACCTAAATAGTATGTTACCGGATAGATGCGTAAACGTTAAAATTAACGTACACAACGTAATATTATTATATAATAATTAATAAATAATGTGACTTACAAGTTACGCGCGATGCCTCGGAACAACCCGAGAGCTGTTCGGACGTTGCAGGCAATAATATTACAAAGAAGTAATAATAATTGGCGTCGTGCACGTTGACGGCTAATTAAGCGGCATTAGAACTCTGACATTCTCGTATTACCGCGGGTTTCCGAATCCAGGCCGACGTACGACGGACGGCGCACGCAGCTTGAGAGCGACACGCGCCGTTTAGCCGCACTGCCTTCCACTGGGAATTCGCAAACGGATTTAATGGCCGGCTATTATAATATATGCACTTTAGCCAGACGACATGAACCTAACTCTAATGTATCGGTTTCGTGGTGGTATTTCCACTACGCGATTCGTACCGATTTGAAAACTGTTGCAAACGTAATATTTTTATACTCGGCCGGGGAGTCGATTATAATCTATAATTTATCTATTCGTATATAACAATCGTCTATTTAAAGTTTAAAGTTTATTTTAATCAATACATACGAAACAACAGTTCGCTTGGTGCGAGTATGTTCTTTGTTTCGCTTTTGGAAGATGGACTAAAAAAAAATATATATATATATATATATATAATAATCGTCTATTTAAAGTTTAAAGTTTATTTTAAACAATACATACGAAACAACAGTTTTCTTGGTGCGAGTATGTTTTTTGTTTCGTTGTTTGTGTTGAACTATGAATGAAACGATTTTATAAATACATTCATATTTAATCCAACTGCCAACAAAACCTTATCGTTCAACTCATAGTCCGCTACAGATATATATTATTACAAAACACCTATGTTTAGTATAAACAACTAAACTTGTCATAAAAAAAATTGGAATCATGAATTATAATTGCAATCATAAGAAATAATACGCATTTTAGATTTTAAATTAAAATTTTTAATTTAGATGTGTTATAAGTCTATTTATATTAGATCTTTATTTGAAAGATGTATACACCTTATCATTGAATGTGATTTGTGAATATTACTATAAAAATTCAGTAATCAAAAGTTGTAAGAAAAAAATAATACCCATACATTTAACACATAATATCCTTTAAGGTCATAAGGGTGTATAGAATACATATACTGTAATGTATACTATAATAGGGGTGTATAGTTATAGAAATTAAATACTATACATAATATCATTAAGTGTTGTTGGAACACCGCATATTTAACTAAATCCTTAGGCAAACTCTTAAAAAGTTTAAGGTTCACTAATCTTCCAATTATTTAACTATATTCCTTTATAAAAAGATAGAAAAATATTAAAAATCGGAACGTTGTTTTAGTATTTAAAACTATATTTTCTGGTTAAATATATTATTAATAATACATGGATAATAGTTATTCTGATTATTTTATAAAATAGATTTTCATTTGTCTGGTGTTCAATAAAAACTTCATACAACAAAACGTGTTGTTTAACTTTATTTTACAGAAGTGAAAACATAATATGGGTGTTTAATATTTATACTGTTGACCGTTGGATTTATTTGAAAATTTCATATAACGAGTACTTATTTAAATTAAAATCAGAATAACAATAACATCAATAATCCATTATGACTGTATAAGTAATAATAAAATATGGTACCTCTCATATTATATTTTAAAAATGTTAATTTCTTCATTATTTGCCTAGCTTGGTGGTAGTGAAATTGCATAAAATTTAAATTCTTCAACTATTCACCTAGGTATCTAGTTAAATGCCATTGTTTTAGTTTTATATACAGATATTTTCGATACCAATGATCACACATAGGTAATATATGATTATATGACTTTTGAACTATTATTAAATTTGCATTAAAAATGAATGAATTTTTCATACTTCCATTACGAAAAATCGAGTGCCGTGCATATTAATACAGTATAGGTTTATATCTATTATACTTAATATTATTACATGAATAGCGGATAATATTGTTATACGTGTCAAAATCAAAAATAACAAAGTGCATGCGTAGTATAATAATGCAAGTTATTATATTTTTTTTCTACAAAGCAAATATATTTAATTATAATAATAATTCGTTTATTTAATAGTAAAAAATCATACATTTTAGAATTAAAACTCTACGTTATGATAAAATAAGTATAATAAGTACCTATTTTGTTTATTAATTTTTTGTTTTATTAAAATATATGATTTTGGTTTCAAATTAAACTAGTTGAGGATTTTATGTTTTATTATTTATGTACAAATAACACTTACATTATAATAATAATTGAAATTTGTTATAAAATATTATACTATAATATTATTAAACAATAACAAGCGTATTACATATTATTATATATTGTATAGAAGCTGAAAGAAATACGTATTTTGACTTGCTATATATAAAAATGGACCCCCTGCATCCATATTGATGAAACTTAATAAATAAATCGATTACAGTATAATACCATTCTATCTGGTCAAAAAATTTATTGTGGTCGAATTGCACAGTAATTCAATTTTAACGCGTACGCGCTGTAAAAGGGATGCACGTATAATGAAGTTGCCAGCTAGTGTAAACGACATTATTACATGGGACTTTAAGCAAAATATCAAAATTCACGCGGATAAACTGAGTTTAGTTCAGCCTTTAAATTGCCAATCACTGTCCCATTATATTGAGAGGCGACCGGAAATCCCTCGAGACGGCCGCGGCAATCGGCTTTAGAATAGTGGTCTCTACTAAACTTAGGGTGATATACACTATACACATACTGTTGTTGTTAAGGGTTGTTAGAAGAAAAATCTTGTGTAACTTTTAACCGACATTCATCATCATGTTCATGTATACATAATATAGTATATGGCTACAGAAATCGTTTTTATATTTTCAGAAAAAATTTGAAGTTTTAACGCAAAGAAAGTAGATTTGTATGAATGTTTAGTTATTTAATAATAATTTATGTTACATTTTATATGTATTTTATCAGAGTATGTTATGTTAACTACAAATGGCTGAAATTATATTTATAAAAGCTACCAGGTAGTAAATATGTAATTAACACGCAATATATAATCATGCTATTTTAAAATAAGTGTTTTTTTTATAAAATAATATTTTATCAACTATATATAATTAAAAAATTAAAAAACAATTTGTCATGTATTTTAATTTTTAATAATCTAAAAGGCATCTAAATTACCTACAAATACAAATATTTATCAAAAATGTGAATATGTATTTAACTTTTGCCTTTGCGTATATTATTTGTGCAGATTTTATTACTTGTTGACATTTACATTATTTTCCTTCTTTTGTTATTAATTTAAATAATGTTTAATTGGTTTTAATACTTTACTATGAATTCAATGAAATTAAATTACTTATCATTTAATATGCACAATGCAATGCAATATCTATTGTTAATATTTATAACAACATTCTATAATATTTTTATGCAAAACTCAACTTACCATATAATAGTTATAGGGCTACTTTATTTAGCTAAGCTATTTATTAGCTTATAATTAGTATAGAATTGAAGTTATCAAAGTTTTTACATTGACGCAACTATATAGTTTTAGATATTTTTACTATATAAACTTCATAAGTTAAATTAGAAGAAAGAAAGAAAAATGTTCATAGATAGTTATTAATGATCCATTAGTACATCTCTACAGTTCTACGCTAATGTAAAAAAAAAAAAGAATGACAGTGAAAGTAAAAATTCCTAAATATTCCAACTTTATCTATATAATTTAATTTATTATATATACTTACTGGTGATACATAATAAAATGTATATAGTAAGCTGTACATTGCTCTATCATTTGTCAAGGCGAAAACACAAAAATTACCGTTTTTATCAATGTAAATGCAAATGGTAAACCATAGTTGATCAACAACATTAAGAAAAGTTTTAAAAACACTACTGATGAAATTTAAAAATTAATGCGTGTAAATTATTTTTCTAGTTCAATTGTTGAACTAATTAGATGCGGCATGAAATTCTTCGATGTACACTATAGTATTTCTCTCTTTACACGGAGAATAAAAAGTAATCAAATTAAAGCTGTGGTTTCAATTAAACTTTTGAAGCAAATTAAAGTAAAATGGTTTAAAACATCATGGTAAGAGTTTTGAATAGTTCATTAAGTAGAATAACATGTAAAGTAATTATTGTATAATTTTACTATTACGAAAAACCATACTAATTATTAATGTAAAATAAAAATTCACGATTTATCGTTTTTGATGTACCTAATTACTTTTCTATAACTTATGATAGTGCGATCCTTGAATGTGGTAATTTAATATTTTTGACCGGTATATTGATTAAGGCGTATAACAGCCTATATGATGGTTACTTAGATGAAAAAATAATACAAGATGATATATTAATTCACAGTATATATATTATATATAATTAAGCGTTTTAACGAATTTTTCAAATCAGTAGCGTAGTGAACATTATATATTTTGTGATGCACATATATAATTTTTATCCACCTCACCTATTTCAAAAAAATATAATAAAATATTCTGAAGTTGAATATGTTACTGTTTTTTATTTATTACATTCTTAGTGGATTTTTGTTTTAAAATACGAAAAAAATTGAACAAAACTAAGATAAAAAAGAATAAATGATCTATACTTTTAAAATGTTTGCTAGGGTAAAACCTAGTCACAATGTTCTTAAAATTTACTGTAATAGATTCAATGCTAATCAATCCACCACTCAAATCAACCATAATGTACTTCTACGAATCCAAAATAAAAAATTATCACTGGAAAAAAAAAAATTAATTGTAAATATTTTACAATAAGACACAACTAATTTTTAACACTTCGAACGTTTTTACTTTAAACAAAAAAATATTTAAATAATAAATTCATTTTAGATACTCTAAATTTTACTACCTACCTATAAAGAATAATTAAGTGATGAGTAAAATTACTATTTCGTTATCCAAGGCATGTTAAATATGCGGTTCTTGACCATTTTGTTGTGATTTTCAGCTACCAGTACTAATTAATATTTAATAAAAAATAAGAGTAAAAAAAATGTATACATGTTTACATTTTTTTTATACCACTACTATATTAGAGTGATTGTATATTTGTACTCTGTACAATGTATTCTGTATTGTATATTTACTGTAATGTATATTTAATTGTTAAAACTAATTCGTAGTTAAAAAATAAAAACATAGCAATGAACCCAGTCAATTTCAAATAATTAGGAATTACTATAATTTGCCAATAAAATACATTATAAAATAATTTCTTTAATATTTTAAATTGTAATTAATGTCCCATTATTTTATAACATTACCCGAATTTTTACGAATAATCTAAATTGTACCTGTTGTAGTCAACAAAATGAGTGAATAAAATTACATACATTATATTACAACTTGCACTGTAGAAAGATATTTTAGCAATTTACAAATAGTTAAGATGTGGTTAACGGTCAACGATGAGTAAGAAAAGGTATGATGGACTATGTATGAACAATGTTCATAGGAGAAAAAATGACGATGAACAAACAACACCTTTTTTTTATATATATACACTTTTTTGGATGCAATATACTTAGCTCTATTGATACTTTACATACTTGCTCATCCTAGTCCTTAGCTCTGTGTATATAATTTATGCAACCATGTATTTTAATTTGTTGGTACTATTTACAAAACGCAATTACGAATGTAAGTTCATCTATCTGTTAATGACCTTTAAAATGTTGCTCGTGTAAATGCTCGTCCACCCGTTCCCAGAGCTTTGTCGTTGAACACTTTTCCCTGTCTTCTATTCTATGTACTACAAAACATTCTGCTTTGAAAATCCTGTAGGTACTACTCTTCTATAGTATATGGCAATGGCCCGGCTGCTACTGGCGCTACTGCTAGGTCAATCCGTATTTGATGGTCAAACATAAAAAAAATTAATATTAATTACTTGATAGTTAAACACCACTATTATATTTTTAGCCGCTCATACCTTTGTCATACGGCGATAACAAAACAGTTCTTCTTCAGCATCAGTTATAAGCCGGGACTTGCTATTTCACACATTCAAAATATATAGAGTTTATTATATTGTTTAAAGAGTAATGAATTGTTTTATATTATTTTGAAAAATTGAAATTTAATGAATAAAAAATATTAAAAGTTATAGAAACATAAAATTAATACCTTAGAAACCATTCATAAATTCCTTAAAAATATAGTCAAAATTGAAATTAGATTTAGACTACTATATCAGTTAAATTTATCATTTGAATTAATTAACTGTATTACGTACAAATATGAATTTATTATTTAAAATTAACAATATCAAAGGAAAAATACTAAAACGTTAATCAATGCTCTAAATATTATGTAAAAAAAGGTATTGGTAGTTCAAAATTAAAGTTTCCCACTTGAAATATCTATTTCATGAAACAAATTATGAACTAGAAAACTATTGTTAAACATCGACCAAAAAATATTTACTTTTTCCTTTAAATTTGGGCTCTAACAGTATTTATTTTATTTTGTAATGTATACAATAGGCAATAATGTATTTAAAAAACTCACACATTTGTCGATGAACAACCGACAACATAGATATCTAATATAGTTATCTCAACCCTGAACGAGTACATACTTTTCTAACTTATATAAAATATAAATTATTCAATATGCGGTAATTTTATTACCTTTGCATTATACGAAATACAAAACAATATAATATTTATTGTAAAATACACACGACACTAAATTATAATTACTACAGTCGCAAAACGCCGCTGGTTAGCAACATTTATAAGAAATGAGGTTTGGTATTAATAAAAATTAAAATGTTTAATAAACGTTGATAAAATAAAATGATTTTAGATGAGTAATACCATTGATTATAAATACTATAATAGTATTTATAATCAATGGTAATACATATTTAATATAGAATGTTAGAATATTGTCTTCAACGGTGACGGCTGCCGGAGCACAGTGATGCAAAACGTCTTTTTACCAAATACCTATAAAAGTAATAAAAGTAATTTTAGTATTTATATTATGTATTATTTATGCGGCCAAAATTTGATGTGTTAAATTTCTATTTAAAATTTCTTTTTTTCTTTTTAATTAAATAATTATTTCTACATTTTAGTCTATAACTTGAAAACATAAAATGGTTTTTACCCATTAAAAAACGTCGTATATATATTATATAACACACTACTATATGTTGCCAACGTGAAGAGAAAATGTGTAGTCAATAAAATGTTTTGAAGTCGTACAATATTTTACGTAGTGTGCTTATGAATGTCTATCTTGGGATTTTGAGATTATAATGCATGCATTTATTTCAGTAACCAAGTATAATAGAACAATAAATATTAAAAAACCTATAAAGTACCAGTCAAATAGATTGTACCAAATATCAACCACGATGCCTAGACATTTTAAAAACTTCTTCATCATGTCACTGATTCAAATCATATCAAAGAAATAATATTTTTGAAAATAAAATGTTATTATGTTATTATGCTACATATTATATTATGGATGGCATTTGTTTATAATTAATTTCGCGCAATGATGAGCTGTTTGAAAAAAAAGAAAACCAATTTAAAAGTCATTCGCCGCGAAATGTCAACTTCACCAGTAGCGATTACATTCATCTATTGTAAATGTGACCTTTGGGGTGCCGCCACTGTTAATTTTAAATGGCAACCTCAAAATTGACAATTAGCGGCTACCGTATTGCGTAATATATGTATATATAGTGTTACTAAACAAATAATTTTAAATCAAAAACGAGTAGCACTAAAGTAGTAATCGGTTATTCATTCCTTAAAAAATTCAATTTATTTATTTAGAATGAATACCTACCTACCTAGTTGATGTAAAAAAAATAAAACGCTTTTTTTAGATTATTATATAAAAAAAAAATACAGCAATTATTCATAAAACAAAAAAAATGTCGGTTGTATTATTTAATCGATCAACGGTTAGGTTCTAAAACTTAAAATTATTTTAAATTATTAAAATTAAAATGAATCAAACGCTAATTAGTATGTTATAATTTAATAACGTAAAGGATTCTATCAGATTTTCCATTTAAAATAATTTTTAATAGTGATTTTTTTAATAGGTGTTTGATGCTGATAATCTCAACAAAGATAATAGATCAGAACAACCATCACGGTTCCTATTATAATGCCGTAGTAATAAGACTTGGTTAAAATTTTACGTTGCGTAGATAAAGCACGAACAGTCTGTTTAAAGTACTTGATGAAAATGATGTTTACAAAGGCATGTTTTTATTAAAATTTAATTAAAGAAGGAAAGGATAATAAATAGAGTGGTTTTCCTTTTTATTTGTCACACGTTACACAATGTGTTCCCAAGCGATTGGATCAGCTAAATGATAAGACAATGTTATAAGTGTTATGTATTATAATTATATTGTTAGTTAACATACTGAGACAAACATATATTATTTTATTTTATGCACAATAGTTATTACTTATTTTACAAGCGTTATTAATATTTAGTTTTACTTCAAATCGGACAGATACAATAAAAGTATAAATACAAGAAAAATATTTTGCATTTAACTTTTCGCAAATAAAATTCAAATAAAGAAATAATTGAACATTCTTAGACGATTGGCAAATAAATATTATGGGTGAGTTGTGAGCTAAACGGGTCAAATGAGATTATATAAGCATAATTTTAAAGGTTAACTTTTTTTTATTAAATTTAAAGTTAAATGATAATAATTAAGTAAAGAAAATTAGTTGACTCTTCAAGTCATTTATACCCACAAATCGCAAGCTGTGGTAATTTTTTAACCGGTCGCGGTGGCAAGGTTGAAAGTCGACATATTCGTGATTAATGATTATTAAACAACAAAAAATCTTTCGAAATAATAGGTTATATAGTTATAGATGTACAGCGATATTACGAATTTAAATAAAAAACAGTTAACGTTTTAAGTTCCTACAATCAATAAAACCGCGTCACTCGAAGAGAAATTGTATATATCAAATAATTACATTTTTTTCGTCAAAGAACTTTTACAGTATAACGATGGTAATTTGTCAAGAAATAATAAATTTTAATTTAAAAAAAAAACCAAGGTAGTATAACAATTTGATAATAAAGCGACATTTATTGTTGGGGATTTATTAATTATTTCCAATAGCATACTTTAATTCTTGTATGTGGCTTATATGAAATTGATACTATTGAGAATACCTTCTGAAAATATTTATGTGAATGCCACTATTAGAAAACTTATGACTTTATTTGATTAAAAATATACAATAAATTATCGATTCAAGATAGTTTATTTGAATTGTTGTCAGTTATTTTTATCGACTTTTCAAGTATAACCAAATAGTATTATTTTTTTTTTTTAACAAAACGCTTTCTACTGAAAGTTTTGTAACTAAATTTATAACATACTGAAATTATAAATATTAGCACTTACCAATTCATGTTTTTAGATCAATAATATTATATTATATATAGTCATAAAAAATTAATTGCAGTATAGTCAGTACTCTAGGAAATTACAAAACATCTTAAAATGCGCATTTAATAAAACTATTATATCATTGTGGAAATGTTAAATTTATCTATTTATTGAAATTTCTTAAGATTTTACTGCAATACTCTTCACTACATAACAGTACAAAAATTGTATACTTGACGACTAAACCAAATTATAGAACCACTATAATAATGTTGAGATCAAAAGTTTTATAAAATATTTTATAGGAATACTTGATGATTAAATTAATCTTAATCCAACGAGTCTTCATAGCAGTTAACTATTCTAAAAATCTAATATCATCCTCTATTTAAACGTCTTTTTTTCCAGACTTCCCTCGTTCACCCAAAATACTCTTTCTTGTGGCTAAAATAATTAGTTGACTACATACCAACTGTATACCCACTATGTATAAACTACCAGGTCAATAAACTTCCGTACATTTTTATATATTTATTTTTTATTTGAATATAAAAATGTAAGGTTTGTTAATAAACACTATTTAGACTGAAATAGAAACTAAATTTATAAAAATGTATACATCATAATAAACAATAAAAAAAGAATACTTAAAGACAAAAAAAAAATTCTAAAGAGAAATATTATTGGTTAGAATTTAAGTTTAAATATATTATCATGTATTCTAGTATATCTATGTAAATAAAGAATATAAATAATCATTATTATAATACATGTATCATTATGAAACGAATTGTATTAGGTACTAACAATGATTCCTGTTGTATTAAAACGTATTATTTTACTGATAGATAATTATTAATACAATAGTTTATAAAACAACAGAAATTAATATTATCAATACAAAAGATGGAAAATTCTTCTGTGACTTAAATTATTACTGTTAAAAATAAATCGGGTGCAATAAAAATATAGAACTCTACTCTTCAATAAAGTATTATTAAATCATAAAATATAAAATGGTATGAACTAAATCAATTAAAAACCATTTTTTTTATTCGCTGTTCATAAGATAGAACAAATAAAACAATTTAAGTGTTTAGATAATTATAGTATACTTAAACACGATTATTTTAATATAAATACTTTGTATGGTGAACACCGTGTACGGAAATAAAGGAAAATCCGTATTTTTGTCTTTACGGCTTTATAAATTTTTACAGGGAATCTCATAACGAGATGGAACGTTTTGTACTTTTTCCTCTCAGAGAGCCAGCCCACCCGTTTACCCTCCTAATTGCTGACAATCCAAACTTGTTTAGTGATAGAACACTTAAATCTCTGTTTTCCCAGTCAAACCACTAGGACGAAGGGTTCCAGTATGGCCACCACTAAGCCAATGCGAAGAGACTACCACCGATCAATACAGCCAATGAAACGCGTCGAAGGGACGGTCTTTTGGGGTGACTAAGTTGCACATAATGCCTGCGCATTTACTGGTTTTGATGTAGTAAATCGCAGACAATTTGCCGTCGAGTATTTAGGTATCGCGTCGTCACCACCGTGACTATTATATAGTTAAAATAAATTCAACAAAAGAAAATGCCAGAAAACCAAAGAAAATCATCTCCAGGACATTCAACATCATTTTTAATTGAAGATATATTATTCAGATCAAAGAACAATAGGCCGAACCCCGAGGTATTTTATTTTAACGATTATTAGAAGTAATTTAAGCACATAAAAATATAAAATACAAAATAAATTACATATCTCTAAGTTTTAAATTGTTATCATAAATAAATTGTATATACACAAAAATCTTACTATGTATTTGCCAATGATGTAAAAATATTTAAAGAAATTAAAATCATGGATAATGCAATTAAAATCGAGATTGACTTAGATTATATCTTCAAGTGGTGTCAAAAAAATTATTTATATTTAAACTTAAAAAATGTTTCACCATTACTTTTTCTTTGATTAGAATGACAATTATATTTAATAATTCTTTAGCAGATATTAATCTATCAAGAGTATATATATATAGTAAATGACCTAGGAGTCTGGTTTGATGTTAAACTCTCTTTTAAAGACCATAAGCATTTCATTAGGAACAAAGTGATTGCGAAATTAGGTTTTTTAAGCGCATACGCATATGCATTTATAAAATTATAACATTGTTTATTAACTATAATAATCCATATTTCAGGAACAAATTATAAAATTATTATTAAATTAGGTATATCAAAATTAAGACAAGCATAGTTATACCTTATACAGTTATAAATATAATATTTTTGTACAATTCAGACGTTTCTACACAATTATTCATTAGTCATTACTAATTATTAGTTATGAGTTATTACATACTAAAAAGATTTAAAATTTATTTTATTTATTATTCTGAAAATAAAATACATGTAATGTCGATACTTATAGTCAATATCCAACAGATATAAAAATAAAATTAATTAAATAAATATTAAAATATCTAATCACTTACGTAAATTGTACTCTGAAAAAATAAGCAATTTATAAATTGTATAGCCAATATAGGTTTAAAATGCATAGTTATATAATTCATCTCGGTTTTTGTTTATTCCTAGCAGAAGTAGTTTTCTTTTTTTATTAAAATTTATTAGCCGATTCACTAGTGTTTAAATTGTTGGTATATATTCAAACTATACTTTCAAATTTTGAATTTTAATCAATTTTCCTCTAAACACGACATATTAATTACTAAAACTAATAAAACTGCTGATACTAAAACAATATTAATACAAACACATGTAAATAACATTCACCATATAACTTATAATTTGAAACTCGTATATAATAACTGCTATCTTCGATCCTCCTAATTTTCAATAACATTAAAATGTTATATGGTAATGCCGTAATAGTAATAATACCTTAAACTGAATTTTCACATCTTCAAAATTTAATCTTAATAAACATCTAATTTTTAGTGTCAACGAGACTGCTAAGCCACGGTTTTGAGCCAATTTTGATTAGCATCATGTTAAATCAAGGTCTACAATGTAATCAATTTTATCATATGACATGGAAAATCACAACTTTAAAAATAAAATAAATTTATATAATAAATGATTATTTTAATAATGTGGTTATAATTAATATACCTACTATAGTGAATATCATGTGTTAAGAACAACATTCAAAGTCCAAAATTAAAAAATTAAACACTAGTTTCGTATAAATTACATTGGATTATAGATGCCTTTACATTTTTTAGTCAATATTGGGAAATTTTTTAAAGTTAAATACATATTTATTTATTCAACAAAATAATTACCTACTTAATTATTAGAGTATATTTAGACGCCAATTACGTTAGAAGTCAAGAAGCAATAATAAATAAAATAAAAAATAGATAAGCGTTTGCACTGAACCGTTTACTTAAAAGTAGTTTATCCCTACATTTAGTTGTAGATATTTACAACTATCTAGTTTGATCTAGATGATATGATATATTTAGATTTAGGTACTAAAAAAATTATAAACAGTAGCTAATCAATTATACACAAAAGAAGTTAGATTTACCATTGAGACCTAACTTTGTCCTCATTTAAACCTTGTTTAATAACCTTATTGACTGAACATGAAAAAATGTCATGAACACCTATAATATTTGTATATCACTTATTATCTTAGTATATGGCAGATACGTAGAGCTTTTTACAGGAACAGAATAGGTTAAGAAGTCATAATTTTCAGAAAACTTTATAGCAGAAAAACAACAATTTTCACAATACAAATTGAAACCGTATATTTTTAGTTATTGCAAACACATCAACTATATAATCTTTTTGATTAAAAAGATCCATACAATTATTAATATTTATTAGGCATAATACTATTAACCTATCTCTGACATTCTCGTGCGAGGCCAAGTTTGATTTTATTTTGTTTTTAACAACAAACAATTTTTTAGAAAAATACGAGCTTGGGAGGGGGACATTGCTCCTAGCCACCGTTGGAACTGCCCTGCTTTCCAATTTACATGAATAAAATATATAAATTAATTCACCTTCATATGGTACAACTTATCTGGGGGTAGTCTGGTTTTGACCTGCAGTACGGTCACATGTATGTGCGATATGTAAAATGTACGTTCCGTTATCTCGATTTTTAATTAATTCTCGTATTTATTTCATTGGACAGAAGCGCTTTAATTTGAACATGGTTAATAAAACCTCTCCGCAAATAATAAACCCCAAACCCAAACGGTTGTTGCCATCCTCACCTAATTCACCTATCAATACAGGGAAAAAACCAAATCATTCGTTTAGTGGTTTAGCCCAATCCTTTCGCTGCCTTATCGACTGAAAAGGACAACGAAATTGAACTTAACACCTCATGTAATGTCTCCAATACGATCGACGAATCTATTGTATTCTGTCAAGATAACAACATCAGGGTTCCGTCAATTTATGTACAAAATATCAACGATTTCTCCTTCAAAAACACGCTAGTAAAACTCATGGGTTCTGACGGATTTACATGTAAATCATCTTCTTAATTTTTGATTGTCTGTTTAAACGGGCGACTAAATTACAATAAAATCACGGATCACCTAGTGGCCACCAACACCCGATGTTACACTTTTATGCTACCTACATATCGACCCTACAAGGTCATTTACCAGAAATCTACAGAACTCAACCCTCATCTCAGACATATCTGATGCCCTTTTGGAATTAGGTAACTCCGCCAAATGAATTGGTAACGTGAATAAAAACGGACATAGGCTTCCCTTTTTTCGATGAACCTTGAACCCGACACCAACAATAAAGGTATTCTCAATCTGTCATCATTGTTATAAATTAAAATAAAGTTGAACTACCCTACAGGATTAAAAATGGTCTACCACAGTGTCGAAACTGTCACGCCGCCAACTATCGCCATCACCCATCACGCTGTGTTAAATGGCGGGGGAGATCACTCCACAAACATTTGCACTAAAGACAGAAGCAGCCCTGCTAAGTGTGTCCTCTGTGCGGGTGATACACTAACATACTATCATACTAACAAAGGATGTCCAACATACAAGTTTCTACTCAAGCGTTGTAAAACAAATCATCGAAATCTTAAAAATCAAAATTCGAATAAAAAAGTTACGCCCCCAAGCTTATTTCACCACCACCCTTTACCAAAACTTCTTACGCCTCCATCACTGATTCTAATAATATCTCATTATCTAATAGCTACTCCACTAATGATAAAACGTTTTCCAAATTTATCTCAAAATTTTCCGCATTAATTAATCCTCTTATTTTCCTCCTAATTGCTGTACTACACAAACAACTTATTCCATAGTTCAAAAATATTTCAAATTCATCAATTAAATTATCATTCATAATGTCTTACTTACAGATAATGTATAAGTATTTTTATATTGTACATTTGTTTCATTTTGTTGATCTGGACCCATAATATTTTCTACACTATTCATATTATCAATAACCATACTATATTATGTCTACTTTAGTTGTATTATATATACATTAGTTACAACTGTATTAAATACCTACTATCATCATGTATTGTAATTGTCGAGCTAAAATAGTTTGTACTAAAAGTTATCAAAATATAAAAACAAAAAAAATAATAATAAATTATTTGGTATCCATCATACTGTTGCATAAATTTCAATTAGAGTAGTTAAATCAATTGATTTGTTTAGTATCAAATACTATATTTGCTAGACCTTCAGCTAATATTTCTTCTCTATGTAAGTAGCAAAAATTATAATTTTGCGTTGAGTTCAAAATACATAGAATGTATTTTTTATGAACTTTTGGTTAAAGCTAAACACAAATAACCTGCAGTATCCATGTAATTTTAAATTCTTCTCTGATATTTATTTTATTCATTGATATAATTAGAATCTCAAATTTTATTAATGTAGTTTAAGATTCTTTTAAAAATTTAATTTAAAAATTATTCATGCATAAATTTTTTTTATCATAATATATAATATATTAGGTTAAATGTGTTATACGTGCACTAACTTAAGCATGCATAGACTTTTGTTTCGTGGGCCCATTTTACAGGCTTTCTCTAAAATCCAACCATAATAAAATACCATTTATTTTATTATGAAGTATCAAAATTTGATTTAATTATGTTAGTTGCTTACCTTGTCGAGATAAAGCTGTAAATAAAAATGATTGGTTGATTAAAACGTATTATGATGCACAAAAATCATCTTATTTGGGTAATATAAATATATAATTCATATTTATTGTACATTATTAATGAAACGATCATGCATTTTTGCTGGATGTCATATGCTAAAATGTTGTCCGAAATCTCACGCTGAATATCTCACTCCGACACTAGTAAAATGAAAAGACAAGTAAAATGCACCGTTTCCTATATAATGATTTGGCAGTCATAGTGAATTCATTGAAAAATCATGGTAAAAATCATAGTAAATTATGTGTATTTATTTTAATAAAAGTAGAATTGTTTGTCACAATAATTTTACTATATGAATATACGTAGATATACTTAATAATAATAACATATTAATATTAGGATAACCAAATCATTGTTAGGGAAACTGTGCATTTTACTTGTATGTGTAATGTGTAAATATATAGGTATACGAGGAGTCTTATCCATGTGTCTAGCCTGGCCTAGGTATCTGTGTTTATAGCATGGGTATAGGTTTACTCGACGACTATGACGACGAGTGTGTATTTGGTGTAACATTTCTTATTAGCTATTTCATATGTTATTGAGCAGAATATAAAATGTTTATAACAATATAATATATTATACACTGAAAAGCTGGAAAATGGTTTGACTCCGTATTACCCTGCAACTAAGACTAGAGTTCTCATATGACTATATATATATATATATATATTACATGATTTTCTTAACAATCAACTTGAAACTTGAAACGGACAGTTTAAAATAAAGATTAAAAATTAAGTTCCAGGTAACCAGTCATGAAAGAAGTCGAAACCAACTCCCGCAAAGTCCAGAATGCTTTCCAATGTTACCATCAGCAGTAGCTTCCGCATATTTATCATATCCAGCACACTACATGCACAAAAATTCTATTGCAGAGCCATTTTTCATTACGCCTCAAGGTAAATTTTTATAATAATTACATGTATGAGTAGGGCTAGAATATTAAAGTTATTTTAATCAACAAAAATACTTTTAAAAAATGTACTATTACTGGTGGCAAACTTAGTTTTTTAAAACCTACAAAAATTATCGTCAAAATACAAAACGATTTAAGACACAAAGAAAAATTCTTATGTCGAGTAACAAAACTTAATATAATTTATGATTCATAATAGATTAAAGTTTGAAAAATTATAAAAATATTTAAGAAAAATTTGATCGTAAATATTAGCAATTGGTATTTTTTGTATAACAACCCAGTGAGCAGGATTTTTTTTTTTAGTTAGGTGAGTATTTGAAAAAGATCTCCGATTACAAATAATTACCAAAATATATTAAAGAAAAAACAAATTGTTATATAATTGAATTTACTGTACTAAATAATTCCTAGTTTGTAAAGTATCGTTTGGATGTCTAAAACCATTCAAAATAAAAATTTATCAACATTCGAACTTTGATATTTAGTTTTCAAAGACTTATAAATTATAGAGCATATAGCATATTTTAAAAATTAATTAAACACTAAATTGTTTACGCAACAACTCTTTATTAAATTTTTTTTTTTGTTTTGTTTTTATCTAGTATCTAATAACTTAAGTAAATTTATTGAACCTTAGTAAGCAATAATTTCAAAACTTTCTTTATATTTAATTTCATCATTCATAAACTTGTACAGTATTATTTCTTCACAATATAATTAAATATTATATTAATACTTATTATAACTTGTGAAATCAATATTTCACATTATTTAAATTTAAATTTAATAATCAGTTAATAAACATTTCTTTTAGGGGTGCCATTTGGAAGTATTTGGGGTACTCGATCAGATTATGGACACGGACAATTAAGCTCTAGATTATGTCGTAGACGAAAAGCTCGAACCGTGTTTTCTGATCAACAACTTACTGGACTAGAAAAACGTTTTGAAGTACAACGATATCTAAGCACTCCAGAGAGAGTTGAACTAGCTACCGAACTAAGATTATCAGAAACACAAGTGAGTAATAATCATAATTGCTAATATACCTACATCGTTCGAAATTCAATAAAGTATTTTATTCATTATTTATAATATAAAATATAAAAATCAATCATTACAGGTCAAAACGTGGTTTCAAAATCGTAGGATGAAACATAAAAAGCAATTGAGAAAAGTCAACGACGATACAGTGGTTATTGGAACCGAAAAACCTGCAGACAGCACTGCAAACAAATCGATGATTGCAGGTTAGTTTTATAACACTGCAGTTATTGCTTATATCCTGCAGGTTTTCGATACTAAAATTGTTAATACAATATTGCCCTGCTTAGATTATCCTGTAGACTTTTCATCAAAAAGCTCAACCTGTGGTGTATCAGATACAGGAATCCAAGAGTCTAAAGATTCAGCTCGACAAAGTAAACCACTTAACAATGACGATGAAAGGAGTCAACGGTATGACCTAAGTGAAAACTCCGACGTAGATGATGATGACGATGTTGATGCAGCCGACGATGAAATTATAGATATTGTTGGTGACCATTCAAATATTTTAATGAATAGCATACGAAGTTACGAACAACAACGGTACTTTTAATTTAGAATTAATCTCTTTTTATTATAATTATTATTAATTATTATTAATAAAGCTATGCGCAAAACAGTTAAGGTACGGTTTCCAAGGCACGACCTGTCGTTAGTAACTGCTTGCACGGAAATCGTATGGTTTCCAATGCGCGACAAACAAGTGTCCGTGATCGTTGTACATTTTCCACTTAATGGATTCTACTTTGGTTTTTTCTGCATCCGAAGATGAAATTCATATACAAAAAGTACAAAACAATTCGGTTTTTTATAATATTAAAATATGAAAAAAAGAAATGTAATATTGTAATCAATAGTCTATTAATTTAGATAAATAATTTACCTAATAGTGACGGCCAATTTTTCTGATGGTGTTGTTGGTTTTTTTTTTATACAATTAGTAGGTTGCAAAACTAACTGATTTTCTACTTAAGTCTAAAGATAATAAAAAATCGAACTGTTGACAATTTAAATGGAAAAATTTATGAAATTTGATATCATTGTTTTTAAAGTGTCTATTGAAAAAATGGTATTTCATAAAATCCTTCACTGTCCGAATGTTTAAATATTGCATGTATAGGTTTTCTGTATTTTGGCAATGAAGTATCGCCTATAATTTGGTCTTCTTCTTCTTTCAATAACAGTGTTAGAAGAATTTTATTATTAAAAATATGATTATTCATTGTAAAGTTCAATGAAAGACACGTGCATACATTGACAAGTTTGAAAATAAACTAAAAACCTATGTTAACTACGATGCTGATCAAAAAACAGTTGTGCCGCTGCGATATATCGTGTCTTGGAAATCATTCTATACAAAATGGGTCCCAGCTTGGAAACCGTACCTATAGAAATCAAGTATTATTCCCTTACCCCTTATAATATTTCGAACATATAATAAGTATTATTTATTACCTATTTAATTTAAGACTTAAGTATAGTTATATTTGTGTAATATATATTATAAAAAGCCAAAAAAAGTCTGGCAAATATTAGTTATTTTCAGTTCGACACTTCCAATCAAACTGTTTGTCTTCCAATTTTTTTTATGTGTACCTATTATAAGTTTTTAATAGCTCAAGTGTAAACAAAAAAATTCATATTAGAATTTATGAAGTAAAAATAAAAATAATAAGAATAACCAATTTTAATTAGTTATCAATACTCACTCAGTGCATACAATTCTTTAAATAACTTATTGTATAAAAATTCGATATATCCATAAATAATTTAATATTGTAGCTATAAAAGCAGTAAATAAGTTTAATAAGTTCACATTCAAATTGATTTATTGTAGGATTAACTAATCGATTGTATTATTATAAGTATACTATTATAATAGTGTAACTTGTTTATTACTATAAGACTATAATTAAATGTGGGAATATAAAACCTACAAATACCCAATAAGTTTTCAATTGTATAGTAATCGATAGAAAGTAAATTATATTATATTATACATAATATTAGATTAATACTTATATTATAACTGAACAACAGTAAACGTACACCTACATTTGTATTTTATTTATTAATTATTATTGAGCAGTGGTTTAAGTAAATACATTTATGTACATAATACAAAGATTGAAAATGTGTATATTTTTTCATTCAAATCAAATCCAATTAACTATTGTGTATATTAAAATATTTGAAAAAAATATGTCATTGTTGAAAAAAATATTAGAAATTCAGTTAAACATTTTAGTTTTATGGCAATTCAATATATTATGTTCTACAGAATGTGGTCTAAAACGTTATTTGTTATGAATGAGAGACTGGTGCAGAGATTTAGCTAGACACTTTTTTCTGGTAGGCCCGGTATTTTGATGTCAGGATTATCAATGAATATAGATAAAACATAAATAATGATTTACCTACTATTTGCTAATTAGAAACTTCATTATAATGTACATTTCATATAATTAATATTACCATATTATTACCTACATTCAGGGCCGGCCCAAGATACGGGTGAATCGGGTGGTTGCCCGGGGCGTAATTTTTATCGTAGTTCCTTAGGGCCCCAGACATACCAGCGAAAGCCGGAAATTTTTATATTTTTTTAAGGGGGTTGAAAGTTGATATTTAATTTGTGTAGGATCAGCAGATTATGTTTTGTTCTATTAATATTATCTAAACATAATAAAATTAATGAAAAACGTATACAATAACATAAAATTCTAAAATGTATCATAAAACTATTTATCAGTCAAAACGCTATCTATCTTGCCTAAGGAGGACTGAGCATCACTTATTTTAAATCCGATCACACGCCAAAATAGAAAAATTATCTACATTTATTACTGTTTGTATTAATAATTCGATGATCATTAATAACATAATGCATAATATATACTATATAATATAATACATAATAACATAAATGTATTGTTATTTTTGTTATCTGCAACCTATAAAGTACAAACTGAACGCGAATTTTATAAATATAAGTAGTTTTAAACATTACCTAAATGTAAAATAGTACTTATTTAGTATTTAGTATTTTAGTATTTTAGTATTTTAGTATTTTAATATTTTAGTATTTAGTATTTAGTATATTGATTATTTTTTAAGGGCGTCTTATAAAAATTTGCCCGGGGCACAATAATATCTCGGGCCGGTCCTGCCTACATTAGATTGTTTCAAATTATAAAGTAAAACTTAGGGTACTTGAAACATAAAACAATAAATCAAAATACTAATTTTGAATTCTATATTGTTGTAACTTTTAATCTTAGTTTCTAGATTTGATTAAAAATCGAGAAATATATAAGTAGTTTTAAGGTCATTTTTATTTTTACAAAATGTATTATTTCACCACCATAATAATAACACTTTAAATAACATAGGTTCCACGTTTTTATAATCAGCCATTATTTTCGCTCTCTAATATGCGTTCATTTATAATAATATATTCTTTGATGAAGGTAGTGTAGAATATAATATATTATAATATATAATGTACTGTAGCGGAGAAAAATTATTGAGTTATCCAGCCACGAAGGGTAATTTTTCCTCCTTTTCGACGTTGTCATAATATTATAAATAATAAATTGACAGGCGTGGATGACATTAATTTGATTACGTACATGTGATATTAAATAAAACATCAATGGGCACGCGCCCGCCTAATAATAAAATGTACACAATAACCTTTTTCAACGTAGGGGACGGTAGATAAAGGTGCAGGCGACGTTTGACTGTCGTCATTTCAATAATTTAACCCTATTATTTGCAATTACTTTTAAATAAAAACACTTAAAAAACCTTCATAGGGAGGGAGCAATAATATAAAAGACATCTCAATTAAAAAGTTAAATGATACAATAATCTATTTATTTCCTTACTTGCTAACAAACATTTTCCTCGTGTTACATAAATGGTATATTATTATGCCGAGCTGAGAGATAAGTATATTTATAATTAATGATATTACATAATAATAATATAATGAACGTCAACAATAACTAAATTCCTATGAGTATGTTTCCAATGCACACAATTTTTGCAGCAATAATACTATTAATGATCAACATAATTTTTGCACTAAAATTGATTGGACATTAAAACATTAAATGCTGTTTGATTTATCGAAATGTTAAATATGCTAATAAAACAATCAACATTGTGATAAATTTGAATTTAAGTTTAGTGTTTAAATTAGCCTAAATTATGTATTATTATGTATTATTTTAATGTAGGTAGGTACATTGAAAGTGATTAGTTCAGTTGATAGTTTATTTGAAAATTGGGATACATAAAGGCTTCCAAGTACCCAAATACTCAATATGTACATTAAAAATTGTACATGTATACTTATTAATTATGACTTATGAATGACATCAACAAAACTATCATAATAATGATAAATATTGTCTATACACATTTTAAGTATTATAAATAATTAATAAGGCAGTAAGTGCAAGATGTTTGAATAATAGAGAATTAGAGAATGGTACAAATGTTTCAGGTATAAAAAGTATTTAACACAGTACTAATCGTGATATATTCAATTAATAATTATTTATTAATTATTAATATATTTTTATATGATATGATAAAGTGTTTACAATTCGATCTCCGAAACATAATTAACATTTTTGAATATGAACAAGTTGGTTAATTATTATTATTTGTTCATGTATGATGTATACTATATATATATATATTTAAGTAATCTTAATTATTATTATCTTATTGTAAAACCCAATGTTTTGTATTTATAAAGACTTTCGGTCGTTTAAATAAAGATGCCATATGCAGTTTAAAAAAAAAAAAATTATTATATCACATAAATTAAAATTAAATATTGCACGTTTAATTTCTCATAAATTTTGACATTTTCCTTTTAATTCTATTAGTAGGTTGTTTTTGTCTATTTGTTTCACTACTTTTTCCCATTTTTTAAGGATATTTTTTGGTATTAAAAAACGTGATTTACTAATACCAGAACAGGTTTTTACACCGCATTTGTTGACTTGGGACATGGTAATTTACAAAATTAAAAATACAGTTGATGTGTAAATTGTAATCAGCATCTAGAATAATAGATTAATAATATCTGTATTGTTATACATTATTATTATTATTATGTATTATTAACACGAATTAAGATCTAAATTTTTAATAATCTTAATTATTAATTCGTGATAGAAAGTTTTTAAAAAAGGGCACAAGTAAACGTACATAAATCATGGCTTGTTCTTAATAGTGTGCACAAGACTGCGCTAGCTGTCTTGCCGCAACGTAAAAAACTAAGAACAGACCCCGGACACTGACAAGAATTATTAGCATGGTAGTATAGGACTTTTGAAGGGGCGAATACTATAATTTTGAAGGGAATATTTACTTTACAAATGATATATCATACTTTAATATGTTTAATTGAAGATTACAATTTACAATTACATATTGCATTATATTGTACATATTTTATTGATGAACAAAATTAAAAACATTTAGCTACTCTTATGATTATGAAAAATTAATTTTTTTAAAACAATTATCTGAATTGTTATCAATACTGTATAAAAAAAATTATGTTATTTATATTTGTTTTAAAAAATAATGTAGTTTTTATTGTCCAGTATATATGTTATCAATGTTATGATCATAGGCGTATTTACGGTGGTGGCCGGGTGACCACCGGCCCCCCGGTAGATTGAGCCCAACAAAAAATCATGCCAGAAAAAAAGATCAGTACATTTTATTATATATAAAAATTATTAATTTTTTAAAAACAATAAAAATTTCGTCGTAATTTATGTTTTAAAAAAAATCTAGAGATATATAAAACGTTTATAACTAAAAAAAAAGTATTTCTAATTTAAAAATGTCTTGTGCCTCCCCACTCCTCAGCCACCAAGGTCTGGACACGTCTATGGTTATGATGATAGAAAATTATCCAATTTATAAACTATCATTGAATATTATATTTGAAATGAATTTACTCAAAATGTATGATTCTACACCAAACATTATGACAACAGGTTTTTACTTTTCATCCATGTACTCATTAATCTATACCTTTTTTGCAATGCCAATTCAAGATTATAAATTTAAATAATTATTCAATCATGTAGATATTAGGTATATTAAATATTTAAAATAATGTGTTCTTTATTATTTAACTTGAAAAGTTGAATTCATGAGTAGATTTTTTTTTTTTCATATTACCATTGATTATAAATACCTACTACTAGCATTTACATTAACAATGAATATTGAATAACACAATTTTTTTAACAAAAAGATATATTAATTAAATGTGTCAAAATCGCAACAATTTGCAAATTATTTTGTAGTTGAAAATTCATAAAATTTTAGTTAAAAATTAGTTGTTTTTACTGTCATTTTAAAATTATTCAAATCCACCGGCCTAATTATTTTTTATAATCGTTTAAAAAGCAAATATTGACATTATATTTCAATTGAAATATAACATACTATGCTATAATATACCTATTCTAGACCAACATGTCATCTCCGTTCAGAATCGTTATTCGTATACAATGATACCTATCATTGCATTCAAATTTAACAAATCCATTGTAATGACCTATCCTATGAACGAGGTGCACTCCACCCCCAACTGTACAGCAGAGCGAGGCCCATCCGGTTCTTTTTTAATTTTTATTTACCCGATTCCCCGCCTAAATTGGACAACGACGCAGCACCGTGTCTCTTGCGCGTTAAATGCGCGTGTCGGCCCATCGGCAGCAGGCAACAGCAGCTAGTGCGACAGTGCGTGTGCGAGTGCCTAGTATGGCAGAGTAGTGACTGACCCGCACCGTGCGCGTGTTCTGTGTGTGTGTGTGTGTGTGTGTGTGTGTGTGTCGGCTTTTTTTAAACATTTGAGGGCTTTCGGTCGGAGAACACTGGCAGAGGCAGCGGGTTAGTTCAATTTTTCAATCTTTGTTTTTAGTTTTCTTCCAACGAACTCTATTGCCAGATATACAATTTAGCGCAGCGATACAGGTACAACGTATATTATGATAATTATATAATATTGTATTGAATATGAAACGATTTTTGTGTTTGCAATATTCGTTATAGCAAGTATAATATTATATACAATATACATAAATACATATATAAATATTATAATTTATACACAATTTATTTATTTACACGATATTTAATATGGTAACGAGTATATACTACGCGATACAAGATGCCTTCATAAAGCCATGTTAACAGTGTTTGGAACGGTGAGTACAGCGAGGGAGGGAAATCAAAGAAGAAAAAAACCAATATAGACAATAATATATACGCCTATATTAGCCGTGCAAGTATAACTAGTACCATTAGTATCAACAAAATATTATAGCATTTACGAATAATTGTAATTCTTAATAATTTTTAGGAAGTCACAAAAATATTAAAATCTTATTTCTCTCTTTCTTTCTTTCAATCAAACGTTCGGCAATGAAGTTGTTTAGTTGAGGTATTGTCAGTCTTATTCTGTATAAAAATAGACCAAACAAGCAGGGACGTAATTACGATAAATCCCCCTCTATGAGCTGTATTTATATACTGTTGTCAATGTTGTCTTACAAAATACAAAATACAAATTATGTACTACAAAAAAAAAAATTTTGAGTATTTAGTTATACTATTATATTATCAAAATAAATGTTAAATAGTGGATTTCGATTTTGTAGTTATCTTAAATATTTTCTAATTTATAAGCATAAGAGTGCCCGTTGGCCATCACACGCCAATCTATTTTTAGTTACTATAGTGCCTATTTACTATCAACAATTAAAATAGAAACTTCATATAATCTGCGAATCTACAGTCTGTACAGACAATGACACAACGTAAAAAAAACACGGTTTACGAGAAATCGACTCCTAACTTAGCATGTCAAAAGTCAAACTTTTGAGGCGTTTTCTATACATTGTTAACTTTTCAAAGTATTTTGAAATTTTTTCACCTATTTCTAGACAATTTAAATTTTTAATTTTTCTAACTTTTTTTTTTGAAATACCAAATAAAAAAATTTGGCTGTCCAAAAAATGTAATTCAAGGTTCAATATATGTTATACTTATGCAACTAAAAAACATTGTAAATCGTTCCACAAAATTTTTTTTTATAAGCCTATTAAGTCCAAAAAATCCTATGAACGAGGTCCACTTCACCCTCTGACGGCAGCCACGCTTTTTCAATTAATGGTGAATGAAACGGTTAGGTACGGTATGTATGCATATACCTTATATTATATGTATTAAATACCAACTTGAAATTTGCCATTCGTGTACACTTTGGATTTTAAAGTTTTTTTTTCTATTTAAATTTAAAGGGTTTTTTTGCCAGGTACATACTTACCCTCTAAAAAATCGTAAGTATTCCCAAGGCCAAGGGTTACGCGTACTACAGTTTGAGAATCACTGGTATAATGTATTGTTTCACTTGTCAAAACTTTCAGCTCGTGTCCATACACTTTAAGTCGAATATAATCACCCGCAAACCTAAAATACTCACGAATCCTAACCAATGACGTGATCAGTGAATGAATACAAGTCATGACAGTTTCTTTTTGATGACGATAAAACTAGTGATAGGTACCCATCCATAAATCATAATACACTTAAATAACCGTTCCCACGCGGTGCACACAGGCAGTAATCGTTAACACTGATATAATGTAGTGTATGTATATATATATATATATATATATAGTTGCTCACAACCAATTATTGTTAATTATGTAAGGTACAACACGCCTGTACATTATGATTTAATTATTATTATTTAACGTTTTTTAATCTTTACGCGTATACCTTTAAGATTTTTTCAATTATATCGTTTTATATAATCGTATATATGTGTACACTACTGAACCTAAACAATAATTACTAATTAATATTCATCAACCGAACTGTAAACAGATCCAAACAACTTCAATTTTTAGTTTTTATATAAGCTCTATGACGGTAAACATAAAAGAAAATATCGATATAAAATTAATATTTTGATTTAAATTTGATCACAAATCCGGTAAAATCTTCTGTATACTAGTATGTATATACACTGTATACGTATTTATTTCTGTAGCAATAATATATTATAAAAATATTCTTCGAACATAGACCATTTTGATATATTGAATCGATTAAACAAATTTTTTTAAACGAATTATTTATGTTTTATACGATGGAGACACAATAAATTTCTTGCTTTAAATTTCGAATATAATATTACTGCAATATAGTATTATTACCAATATTCGTTTGATGAATTACAGTAGTATTATATTAATACGAAGGAATAAATATTTGAGGACTATACGATGTTTTGAAACGTATAATTTATAATCGGAAAGCAATATTTTCACGAGGAGACCAACATTTTTAAAAACAACATACGATTTACAAGACAATTTTAAATAATTAAACTTGTATTTTGTGTGGCAAAATAGAATTGGCAGATGGACAATAAATTCGATATCGAAACTTATGGCTCACGCATGTTGTCATAAGGGATTTCTCTGGCGCGTGACCTTAGCTATTTTATATTTTTGTATAGTACAAACCGTAATCGTGGTACTTAAAATTTGTAAGATTGTTTATTTACCTAATTCCAGTTATCTCGCTCTTTAACGTATCTAGTATCTACGTAAACGTAAGTATATACTCTCTAATTACTGTTATGTATGTATGAATATGGTACATATAAATATATAATATATGCTCTATGTGACTATATACGTATTCAACATAAAATGTGATAGTTCTCAGGTACTTCTTATTAATGTAATGAAAAAACGTTTATAATTGACACAAAAAATATTAATAATGAATATGAATGGTAAATATTTAAAATGTTATTATTATTATTAATGAATGCATTTTGTACGCTGTTAAATAAATGTAAATGTGTTATAAACTGGGACTGTATAAATTGGTTTTATCTTATTTATTTTATTTTGTTCTGTTATCAAAATTTATAAATTAGCAACAATAGTTTTACGTAGAAACTAGATCAGATGAAATGGGACGCAGATATTTAAAAAAGTAGTATTATTTGATATACGAATTTTATTGGTGCTCTTGAATATAAAACTAATAAGTAAAAAAAAAGTAATAATCCTTGTATACTAGGTATTAAAAATCGTGAAAGCTTTGGCAAAATTAATTATTTTTTTCTCAAGGCTTAAAACCGAAATTATTTTTTCCGTTTTCGATTTCGGTTTTAAATTTTCTATCGGTTTTAAATGGATACAAGATTGATTTTTAAATTATTTTTAAAATAAATTTTTAGGAATGTTACTAGTATTGACTATTGAAGCTGTATCGCATAGGCGCAACTAAGGGTAGCTAGGGGACTTTGCCCAAAACTACGATTTAGCCCTTCGAAAATATACCTAGTTAATTTTAGTTAATTCTTGATAAATTATATTAATTTATCATCATTTGAAAAAAAATAATGTAATTCTCATTCAAAATGATTCCCTGTAAAATTATAAATAAAATATTATTTTTTCAGTTATGTTATTACATTGATAAGCTTTGTCACATGATGCCTCGTAAAACATAATATTGTGTTTATTATGTTTATATTTTAGATTATTTAAAATTTACACTCATACCTACTATTGTGACATTGTCTTTAATGGATTATTACCTTGACTAATTATAGTCTAGTCATTTTTGGTAATAGTTTTATTGCCTAAGTATCTAGGGTTGACATGTTTAAGTCAGGCACCAGCGTAGAATTTCACAAAGTGGGGTTTGAGAAAAAAATTTTAAAATAGATACATCAATAATTAGCAAATAGTATTATAATATACAGTTTATATTTATTATTAATTTTCATTTTTCATATTCATAATATATATTCGTTGTGCATTATTATATTTTATGCATTAAATTACAAATATGTAAATTATAAAATATTACATAATATTATAATAGATCAAACATGAAAAACACGATTTTTGATTTTCAGGGGGGTTGAACACATCCCCTTGCGTACAAGCCTAGCTTAAGTACCATCTACATTCACTTTCCTTTCAGAAAAGTTGCTGTATATAGAAATCGAGGCATTATTAACATTCACAATTTTTATAAATGCATATTGTATAGATCAATCAATACACCAATAATAAAAATATTACAATGTGACTCCATTGTATTTTTAAAATATGTGTACAGCTTGATAACTACTAATTGCTTATTTATATACACTAAAATATAGTGTTTAATTATAATATATCAAGAAACACATTTAATACTTATGATGGCTATCATAATTTCATATATTATATTTCAATAGATTTTTTTGTTAGACGATAGCGTTAATTAATTAATATTGAAAACAACAAACACAAGATATTTTAATACTTAAAAATACTCTAAATATTTCAGTTTTAACTTTAGATACTAACATAAGACTTATACAGCTTTTCAATCTGTATTTCTTCGACAAATAACTGGAGCCCCATGGTATATCGTATATCATATAAGTCTATATGATCAATTCATTCACTGCAGAAGACCTACTAATACCAAAAGTAAACAAAATAGCAACCTGCAGACAATAAAAAACATTCCACTCTAAACTACATTCAAACCAAAATCCATTAATCTCTCATAGGTCCTCTATCGCCATTACTAATAATCCACCTAGAAGATTATTCTATTCTAACTTCTTAACAACCTTATGGTACTAATTAATGGTTGAATTTCGAAAATCCTTAATATAAATATTTATTTTTATTTATTTATACTATTTTAGCTTGCATAGACCTCAATCAGTATAATATGTGTATGTACTATACTACTATGTACCAATACAAAGCGGTTAATAATGGAATTTATACCATTACCTATATTTTTATGTACATGCATTAACCACGATCACGAACCATTTTGTTACTTTACGGTGCTGACAGCTTTGGATGTGTGTGGGTCAAGACGGTTGTTATAGTTGTTGTTTCAAGCAATATAAAAATTAAAAAGGCATTTAAAATGTTTGGCTATTAATTTTTAACGCAATTAGCTGACACCAATACGTGTTAAATGTAAATTAATATTGTAATAGAACGTATTACACGAATATTACGTAGAATATTTTACCGTAATATTAAATAGTATCACGCAATGCGTTTAAAAATGAATTGGATTTCGGTAAATACTTTTTAGTAAAAAAAAAAATGTTTATACTCAATATTTTAAACAATAAATAAACGCAAACTTATAATTTATTAATGGACCAATAGCAACCACAAATCATTTAGTTTAAATCCACATCACGTTAGAATCGTTAGATTATGCGTATTAGGATTCGGAGATTTTTTAAATAATTATGAAAATAAATACCAGCCACTGGGTTGTTGCCGATATTATGTGTGATATAATTCTCCAAACAATCATATAAGCAGTGGCGTATTTATGGGGTGAGAGGTTCCTGGGTCTCAACCCCCCAGAGAAAAAAAGGTCAAAAATTCATAAATTACTTGCTGCGAAGGTACCGAAAAAGAGAATATTAATTCATATTACGTATTTTAATGTTTCTATTACAATAATATTTATAAATAACTTGGATTTAAATTTTTTCCGACGACTATGACGACGCAATATATATTATATCAGTACGCCGCCGTCTATTATAGTAGACAGACTGCGTTTGTTCGGCCGTAATAATTAGCAGTTAGTAATAATATTGTCTATTGAAGTATTGACGGCATCAACATAATAATATTCGAATACACGAATAACACTCAATATTATTAACCCCCCCCCTCAAAAAAAAAAAAATTGAAAATACATCACTGCTTACAAGAATACAACTCTGTGGTTGTCAAGGGATTTTGAATAGAATAACAAGCTGTACACATTACGTGTATTGGTGTATTATTGTATATCTTATGTATATATAATAAAGGTACCTACAAGGCTACAACCTACTATTATAATTCAATAGGTATATATAGTAGCGTACACTAAACATAAGATTTTAAATAATTCGAAAGACACACGATACCACTACCATACTGCGCGGTATAAACATAGTATATTAAGTAGAACGTTATCATTCGCGTGTAAAACACGTCCTGTTTCCGGAAAAATAGTAAATATCAAATACCTAAGTATAATTATACAGTCACCGTAGATATATATACTATATAAGCGATTGCACGATACGTATCGACGGAATTTTTTATGCTCCCTCCTTGCCTGTCGAAGTTTATTTGTTTTTACCTTGACTATTTATTAAATATATGTCGGAATATTGGACTAAAGTAATCGTATAACAGTCATTAGTAAATAATTTTGAAAAATATTGATTAAATCGGCAAGTACGTTTGAATGCAACATTTCAGTTCTTAGTCATCTTTACCACTAGTAATCTAATACCCGTATTTTAATACTTAAAAAACAAAGAAGAGTAAATTTTTGAATACGCAAAAAATATTCTTAAAAACTGTACATTAGCTTCAGTTATCCCTTAAAATATAATCTTAAATTTTAAATTGGAAAAAAAAGAATATAATACCATATGCTTTATTAACATGAAAAAAAAGATCTACGATGACACTGGATAGGTTAGTATGAATTGTATACGTGGAACGATTTTCTAGGTAGATAATATTTTAACGTGGTAACTGACTAGTGAATATTGAATAGGTATTAGTAACGTAGGTACAGTTTTCTTTTGAAGTATAGAAATGGTGAAAAGATTAAAAATTAATAGAAATTTCAAAAATTTAAATAATATATTAATATTACATTTTATTATGAAATAAAACCAACCCAACGTTTTTTACTAGCAAATTTATGCCATCTAAACGTTTAGTAAAACTACAATTTTTCATTAAAAAAATGAAGATTATAAATTGCTTTTTGGTTCTGAATTCAAACTACCCCCAAGTACGTCACTGATAGAAATGAATGATCTAGAAACTACCAAACAACAATGCATTTTACATTCTAATACAAATATGGTCATATTATACTGCTTATCTTGCCGTATAACGTATACGTAAGACGAGTGAGTTGGGGATAAGCCTAGACGACGAGTAAGTTACACCGTGTATAAATATTATTTTTATAAGTTTATGAAAAATATAAAATGGGAAATTTCTAGGTGATCTCGTAACTCATTTATTACACTGTGTTTAAACACCATCCGATTTAACAAAGTTTAATGTTATTCATATAGCCATAACTATCCCCCAGGATATCCACGACGTACCCCCGAGAACGGGAAATTTTCGGGCCCCACAAGTAACGTCCAACACTAGCATAATATAATGTATATAGGTTAATAAACAAACACATACAAGCGACAAGCTTACATATCGATCCTTGCGTAGCACTACTAGTAGTACTTATAGTCCACCGGATAGTCGTCACGTGCAAGTTGCTACCTCATAGTTAATAACACCTTAGCCCTCCCGCTATACTCTCTCCTCTGCTCATGAAGACCTTCTCAACATAATGGTTTTCGTACTTAAGGCGTCAAAATAATAACAGTTCCTTAGAAATGTTCACTCCTATATTAAATGTACAAAATGCATAATAGTATTAAAAAAGAAGTAGGTACGCATCGAGTGCGTTTATTAATTAACAGTTTAATGTTATATTTATTAATATTAATATTAATATTATAAAATAAGCACGCTTGGGATAATGTTTTCATGCGCTCAGAAATATTTCATATTTGAACATCTGCTGCAATAAATAAATTGAATACTTCAAAATTTTAATTTTATATGCATAGGTAAGTACAGTTTGTTTGGACCTGCTAGTTTGAGTACAAAAAACGATTTTTCACGATCACAAATCGTTTGCCTCAACTCAACGAATTATTACAGTCTTCAGAAATAATAAATTCATCTAAAAAAACTATGTATACCCTGCAGTTCTCAAGATTTTTTGTTGAACTATAATTATTTGAATGATATTTACCAAAAAAAAAAAAAAAATGTTAAGAAAATACCAATATTTCCAAGTTTCTAACGTCCATATGTACAGCAGAAAAAGTCAACATTTTCTGGAAATTATACAATCCCTATAAAATGATATTATTGGCATTTTACTAAAAGTTTTTTTTAAGTAAATTACTGCATCTAATCTCCTTAGGTTCTTAGACATGGCAATGCATATGGAATATGTGATATGCCTGAAATGTATACTGTATAGTTAGTATACTTACACTGTATACACAGTATTCACATATTCTTTTAAAGTTCTAACGATAAAAACATGGATAAACAGCGTTTGCCCATTGTTTTTACAAATGCCGTCGTTTTATATTATACCTAGTGCACGATGATAGGTTCATTTTATGGCACTATGGCATGCATAAAACTAAACGAGTTGACCCGTCTTATCTCTAACAAAGAAACAAAAAAAATCCCACAATGACGTCATATTATATAAATCGTGTTGTAAATCTATAGTCTCTATGGTTACTATAAACTCATATTTTATACTTTATAGTTTAATGATAATGTAGAAAAAATGAGTAGAGTAGGTAATGTTTTGTAATTGAAAATCGTTTTAATTATAGTTTAAAAATCAATGATAATTTAATATTAATATTCACGAAAATATAAAAAGTGTATAACTGTAAACCCATTATAATGAAATAATACATCAATGAACAAAAATAATTTAATGGGTGTAAGAACATAATATTTTGTTATACTTTTAAGTGCTCTAAAAAATGCATGCTTTTTAAAAACGTTTTGTAAATTAAAATGTAGACATATCAATACATCGTCTTACTATCATGTTGTCATGATAAAATTGAAAATTAAAATTGGTTTACATGAACAATATATAACAACTTGTATTTTATTGTACAAAAATGATTAGGTAGTTAATTATTTCAAAAAGTGAGCACAATACAATCTACTAACTACTAAGTAATTATTTATACTGTGTTAATCAAAGTTCATAAAATATAATAGTTTACCAAGTAATTTAGTATTATACCGTATTTTATTATTATTTTTATAATAAATAATTAAAACTTCATAAGATTAGATAAATATATACATCATATTATCTGCAATGGTATGTGCCAGATTTATTTAGAAGGGGTGAATATATTGTTTAAGCACACAACCATTGAAATTGTTATCACTCATACATACAAATATCATAAAAAGTTAATGGTACCTGTAAGATTGTAAACCAAAAGAATAATTTTATACTATCTTCATTATAACGGATATTTTAATAAAAGGAATAATTCATTATAATACCTACCAAAGATGTGTGTCAATTTGAAATACCACTATTTTCATTCTTTTGATGTTAAATTAATTAATCAAAAATAATTCAAATTATGATTAATGCTATTTTAATGACCTAATTATAATATATTACATTATTACATAATCCTAATATCATATATAAATGTAAGGTAAAAGATTTCATAAACATATTTGACAATTAAAATATTCTATAAAATGTAACTATACGATGTATGACACATTGATAAATTTACAAGTACATATAAATAGATTTATTGACATTCATTTTAATTTGCTGATGTCCCAAAAAAATATTTGGTCTGCCTATTATGAGGTTGTACCATTTGTACATAATTATTACTCAAATGAGTAATGATTGACTGAGTTGAACATGTATTTGTAGCCACGTAGGTAGTTACGTCTAACTTAACATATAACAATACCTAAAACTAAGTGGCAATCGACAATAAAATATCAATATTAAAATTGATATTATAGCCATAGGCACTTACACAATATGGTTTATTTTTGATTAAAAGAACCAAGATTCTAAAATCTCCACCATAACTAATGAATTTTTATATCATCGTGTTTTTCTATAATAATTAGTAATTACTGATTAGTGATAACCTACTATTTACTTAGACTACGAACAGTAGTTGTTGAATGGTTTTGCGATTCAACAGATACAAGACCGAAGTTCAGAAGCATATAAATTACTGCTTACGTTATGATAAAAGATTTTTAAATCACATTTTATGTCTCAAAACTTGTTTATCAATACTATAACAATGGCAACGGAGCGGCAGTTGTGGGCATAATACATTATTAATGGTATGTATGCATGCAATAGCTACTATGTATAAAATAAAAAAAAAAACTTTTTGATATTAAACTAAACCGGTAGTCAGAAACGTATAATAGAAGTCTCTCTATAGGTACCTATTTAAATCATTTAAAATTATTACCACACAAGTTCGAGTTAAATATATACGATGACCGCCAGGACCAATTTAAATTTCATTGGTCCAATTTACAATTTTCCTATGTATTATATGAATATATACATTATACATATATTATAGCCAGAGAGAGATGTGCGTTTTAAATTATAAATACAAGATTCATTGATGTTATAAAACCTATTTTATTAAATTGGAAAAAGTAACAACGGGTGTATTGAAATATGATAAAATAATTTGTGTAATAATGACAGTTTAACATTTAAAAGTATTTAATTTTTATTCAATGCTATTTCGGCAGTATTCAATTACTTACTGTAACTTTGCTAATTTTGAATATAATCACTCAATTAAACCATCAAAATTCATGAAAAATGTGAAAAAAAATAATCTGTGGGTAAATTGCAGAGATTGCCATTTAAAATAAAAAGTTTTATTGCAAATGTGCATGTCTAATTACCAGAAAAAAAAAATCGGAAACCATATTATAATGTATAACAACCAACTAAAAAACCAAATTTAAATTGCATGAATATATTGATATTGAATAATGAAATTGAGAGTTTTCACTTATTGTTTACATATATGCATAAGTGTAGTATTAAAATCACAGGCTACTCTTTGAAATATGACCTAACCATATATGGAATCAAACGTACAGACTACAGGTATTGCACACATATCCGATGACGCCTTTCATCACTAGTTAATTGAAATCCTGTGAGCTGTATCATTCATAATTTACTATTTTTTTATATAGACCTTCAATGACATTTTTTTGTACCCATATTTTAACGACGGCACCTCTTCGGAATGAAACCAATTTTGGATTAAAATATAAATCTCATAAATACTATGCACATGAGTTTTGCAATAATATCTACAATATATATTGCGTACCTACCGGCTGCCTGCAGTTACCATAAAATATGTCACTTGTGTTTTTGAGTTGGGGTTCCTCTAATATTCAATAGCGTATCTATTACTGAAGATGAATTATTATGTATATAATATAATATAATATAATATTATTATGTAACGCGTAAGCTAACAAGATATTTGTGCTACAGAGTAAAATGTAAACAGAATATTCTTTTACTATCGTCATTATTGTGAAAGTACCGCTTTGAAATGAAATCAATTTTGAAGTAGATATAAATCTCATAAATAATATCCATATGAGTAATTATCGAGTTATAGTATTTTAAGTATATAGCGATATAATATTGCGTAACTACCGACTACTAATCACTATACCTATAAAATATGTCATACGTGCCGTATGCGTTTGATTCAGTGTTCAACGTTTACTAAATTTATAATACCTAGCGCACTACTGAAAATATGCTATTATAACGCATACACTAATAATTAATGTTATAGAGCAAATGTAAACAGAATCGTTCAATTCATCACCGTCGTATATTGCAACAAAGTAGAAGAAGACATAATATGCTCATTTTAGCGAACTATTTAATATATTTTCTTGGCTAACAAGCTTGTAAAAACATATTATTTTTGAATAACTTCGGATCGGATGGGACGAACTTCGTGGAGTGGTAGGATTGAAAAAATTATTTAGTGATTTTCATGATTCCAAAGCATTTACATAGAAATTAAGGCCTGAGGAAAGGAATACCTATCCAACGTATTCGAGATTGAAATATTAGATGGACTGATGTAATAATTATTCGTGGGCTGTATATATATGTGTGTGTGTGTGTGTGTGTGTGTATCTAAAGTTGATAGTTATGTACTATCGTTAGGCATGTCAAATCATCGTTTTAAATGTTTGATAATTAAAAATCATGTTCGTACATGAGCTCAAAAAAATAATTATGTTTAAAAACTCCACGAGCTGTACTTCTAAACGTGTTACTAACGTTACTAATGTTATAAATAAACACGTGAATATATAAATACATAATTATACAGCTGAGACAGTAGTTTATGAGTAATTTGAGTCCATTACCAATTAAATAATTCAAACTTACTAAAATACATCCTGATTAAATGTTTGGTATATTTTTTTTGATGGCTCCCAGAGCACAAATCAATGTGGTGTGATTATTTATTTATTATCTGTAATCAATAGAAATCAGCATGTTCAAACATCAGCTTGGACTTCATAATAGTTCCTTAGACATTAGAAAAATAGATTTCAAACAATTTTGAAAATGTTACATAGTTAAAAATTTAAAATATTATACGGCAAATGTTTAAATACAATAATAATATTAAACATAATATAGTAAAAATAATAATATAATTTCAGTTGTGGTAATAATAAACAAAGTTCAAATCTAAATAGATTTGGATGCAAATATGCTGCATAAGTAGGTACTTAATATTTTAATTTGTTCAATATCATGATTTATTGTAGCTCACTATAGTTACTATTAACAGTTATTCATTTTAGTGGATATCACATTTTAAATCAACTGTTTTTTAGTACACAAATAAGAAAATAATCATATGATATCACATTTATATAATATACACTAATTAACATTACGAAATACAAATTAAGTTTTGTGTTGAATTTACTTTACCAAAATAAACTTTATTTGTAGGCTACTTGAATAGTTTCTGGAAACTAATAAAACCAAGGATTTTTTTTATAACCGGTCATTCATCTCTGTTTAATTTCTTTAGCTAGTTGATATTTTTACTATTATTATATTTATGTATATATTACATATGTGACACTTTGGAAAACTACCAATGTACCCACGCTTTGTTTCATAACTGTAGCGTGATGTTCACTAAAATGAAAAAACTTAAATTATATAAACCAAACAATAAACTGTTATTGATATTCAACTTGTGCGTGTTAAACATAGAGAAAGGTCTTTTTTTTATATACATATATATATATATATATAATATTACTTCAAGTTATTTTAATATGTATTTATAATTATTATAATTAGTTTTGTTAGTTAAAGATAGTTAAAATCGTCAATATTTAATAGATTAAGTCAAACATAAAATAATTATACCTAACTCAATACCTAACTAATATATTTAGTCTCGTAAGAAATATTTCGAAATTATAAATCAAAAATCATGTTAATTTGCGTAAAAATTCCCGTTTTTTTGTAATTTTTTTTTATGGTTTTTTCTTGACGCGTATGAAAAATATTAAAAATGTTTAACTTTTGACAAGCCCAAGTACCATCTACATTCACTTTCCTTTCAATAAAATTGCCGTATAAGGACATTGAAAAATTTTTACTGCTCCAAAAGGACGTGTCGTTAGACACAAAAAATTTTTTTTTAAAAAAATGGACATCATTGTAAAATAAATACATTCACCACTCCATTCAGTATCTAAAATTAACTTTTGTTGATTTTTATACATCCAATTTGTTTAATTCTACTTTGTAAATTTTGAGGGACAAAACCAAAAAAATGGGAAAGTCGATATATAGTAGACTTAATGACGAAATTAGTTATTAAAATTCATATTAATTGGACCATTGCTACGTTGAAAATAGAAAACGTCTAAATTCCTACGTTTCGCGTTGATAGACGAACAGAAAATCATGGCTTACAATCCCCTTAAAAATTAATAAAATATTTTCAAATTAAATTTCTTCTAAGAAAGTTAGTTCTAAAGAAAATACCAATTCTAAGCAACTAGTAAAAGATTTAAGTTTCTGCAACTATTAATGCTTTTTGATAAATGACAAGTATTTAAAATCATTTGAGAATAAATCATTATTTTACACAATTTCATAAAAATCGTAATTTAAGATGTTAATACATTTTTTTTTAAAAGTCCATGGGAGTTTTTTTTATAGTTTTTTGAAGAAAAACTTGTGAATAACCTTGTGTTAAAGTTTTTAACCTTAAGTTTAAGTACCAAAACTTTTATCAATTTTCAACTACAAAATAGCTTAAATACCAATTATCGCGATCTTGACATAATAAATATTTTGTAAAAAATTGAATTCTATTCACGCATAAAAAAAATTGTGATGTATAATTTTTGGGTTTATTTTTTAATTGTGATAAGTACAACTCTTAATAAAGCTTGTATTAAATTTTCAAGATATTTTGGCCATTTTGGGTAGCCAAATTTTTTTTATCGATATTTCAAGAGAAAATACATGGATGTATCGAAAATTTTAAATGTCTATTGTCTATAAGTCAATAAAATTCAAAAGACTGAAATCTTATATTGTGTATACACAACACTATTATAAGCATTCTGAGATCATTTCATGTATATACGTTTTTCCATTTTTGAGCGAAAGCAAAATAAAAAAAAATTATTTTGTCAAAAAGTTGTTTTGCGTAAAAATACTTATTTTTGGGGGTTTTTTTTAGACTATTATATTATAGAACTATTTTTTTACTTTAATCCCCCAAAGTACCAACTAGATTCACTTTCCTCTTAGAAATGTTGCTGAGGTCGAAAATCGAAGTAATTTTATACTGCTTCGAAACTTGACGTCACACAAAAAAAAAAAAACACATCATTGTAAAATCAATAAATTCATCACTCCTTTCAGAATCTTAAAGTAACAAATAAATCATTAACATTAATGATATATTATCTTTAATCTAAATTTAAATAATATATTAGTGAATAATATTATTTGAATTACAAATTGATGAAATCAAAGCTGAATTCACGACAAGGTTATCTAAGCTACAGACTAGGAGCTTAATAATTGAAAAAATACGATAATGTTTAAGTTTATATTTATTTTATTATAATAATATCACGCACAATTATTACAATGATCTCAAATTTTTGCGTAACTATTTTATTAGTTATCAACAATGAATTTCATTATTAATTGTACTTATGGACGCTGTGCGCTAATACTATATTTTCTATATTATTGAAAAATAACAAACTATGTAAATATAAACAAAAAAATAAGTATTTATAGATTTAACTTTAAATTAAATTGACTCTATGCATTAGTAATGATCAATTATACCTAATTATTATTCTGATATTAATATATTATAAACATACTAAAATATTATGGACTTTGCCCAAAAACACATATTTTATAATGCATACTATTAACATTAACGAAATTTGTGTCTACAATTATTGGGTTAGCAGGTATATACTGTTGAAAACAATTTTTGAAAAACAACTGTGAATCAGGATCAATGAATTGTTTTACAAGTAATTTTAAACGAACTGTTTTATTCGTCCAACGAAAATGTATTAATTTCTATTATGTTAGTATTTATCAGGATAAACATCGTTCCCCCGTGCATCATCACCGGTCATGGTCATATACTCATATAGTTCGCGTAATAGAACAACACATTTTGAATCGAAATCGGGTGATAATGTCGGGTAGGTTAATGGGTGTTGGGAGTGTATGATATGTGCGCAAATTTTTTCGCCATTCATTGGTTGCTTATTTTTTATTATTATACTCTAAGTATAATAATAATATATGCATATATATCCATCCCTCGGTTATTGCAGGTATATGCCCAATAAACACCGGAATAAAAATAGCATATAATCTGATCGATGATAACAACTCGGTATCTCCTATTTACTCACACGTGGGTCATCTACGTTCAATTAGATAAGACAGTACCCGAGCAGGGCAATGATCATATTATTATGATCATTACCTACATCATATTGGTCTACGGTTGACGTTTTACAGTAGGTAGGTTAAAAATTGCTATTAGGATCAACATTGTAATATTATGTACATACAATGATATAAATAATTCGTTTAAATGACAAGATTTTTTTTTTCTTCATTGAAATGTTTTTCTGTATAAGCTAAGCCAACCGTTTGATTATCGTTCATTTTTCTGTGGATAAAATGTCAACACTTTGCTGGAAAAAACCTATTGTAAGTACCTATTATTTATTCAATTTATCGGATTATGCTATAAACATAGGTTCATGAAGCTTCCCTCGAAGATCAATTTTAATCTATTAAAATATTTTAACATAGTAAATAGTAATCATTTCATTTTCAACGATTTAAATTAGATATCGTTAAAGTCAGGTTAAAAATGTGAATTAACTGTATTATTACTAATAATTTAGCAAAACATTTTAGGGCTAATTGGACCAATCTATACTTATATAATTTGCTGTAAGCTGTTTACTTATTTGAAAGAACCAATTGTTACAAACGAAATTCATAAGAAATAATATTACCGCATAAAGGTTTACCAAACATACAGTAAAGCACCTACCATCTACGTCACTTATCACTTACAAATGTTAACTATGATTATGCACTTGAACACACGGTTATCAAGAATCTTATCATAAAGTATATACGTATATTCTATAATACTTTTTTTTCGTTATTGATTGGATTATATATAATCTTAAATTTTTTTTTTTACAATTAGTATGTTTGATATTTTAACTTGATTTTTTTTTATTTTTTATTTAAACTAAGTTTCGACACCAGTTTCTCAGATTTTTATTTAGCTTTCTTGAAAGATCACCTGTGATGATGTTTGAATTTAAAACATGTATTAGAGGATTTGGATGGTCAGACGTCAGACGTGCGTGAATCTTTTATAATAATGTAAAAATTAAATAGATAACAGATGAAACAGCAATTAAAGTAATAATAGTTACAGTGGCGGATTTACGGGCAGGTCCATGGGGTTATGGACACTCCCTCCATTTGAATTTTAGGGATTTATAAAAAAAATTTATGTCAAACGATTTTCGATTATAATGGACCACTAGATTCACATTCCTTTCAAAAAAAATACTATATAAAAAAATCAAAGCATTTTTACTACTCCAAAACGTATTGACAGACACAAAAAAATAAAATAAATAACACTCGTCACTCATTATTGTAAAATCAATACATTCATCACACCATTCAGAATCTAAAAATTGTTTAATAATTTAGCAATTATTTGTGTTGTTCAATTATGATAAACCTTCAAAATCATTAAGACACAAACCGGTATTTTTTATAGCTTAATATGATGTATCATGTCTCATGTGTAGGTATAGCTTAATTTAATTTAATGGAGCATTTATTATTAGGTATACGTATTTATTATATTTTATCATTATGAGAATATCGTATCATTATACAGTTCACAGTATTATTTACAAAGCAATATATAAGTAATCTTTAGAACACTTTGGAATATTATTGGATATAATGACGGCAATTGTTCATAAACATATTTACATCAGTTCAAATACTAGTATTGAATATAACTCGTTGTGCATAAAATTGCGATTTTATTTACATGACATGCACACCTATTATAGGAACCACTTGTTGCATGAATACGTACACATCAATGGAATTATTTTACCTATAACAATGAGAACTCGATAAGTGGAAGTTGTGCTCACACGCATAGATATAATATACACTTATTTATTATGTATAAGAGAAGGGACAGCTGCGAAAAAATGATTTGTTTTATAATCTTTACTTGAAAATCTTTTGCAGTGTAAAAATACTTTAATATTGTTGGTATGTACTTCTGATTTGTTTCAGAGAACGCGCGATGACATTGCGACGATGACCTTGTGTGAGTCTTCCGAGAAGGCACTCCCGATAAAGATCACGGGTAAGTCGTCCGCATTACACTGTTATGCCAAATACACCATAATTATCCTTAGTTGGCCATTTTACGTGAATCCCGTAGCTTATTAATGTGTGATTCTTATGGTATATTTGATTTTTTACGTATATTCAGCATATAAAAGAGCGATCGATAATTTGGATAATGACCGAAAATGGAAAAGCGATACGGCTGTGGGAAAAAGAATTGGACTGTACAAGTTAAACGGAGAGTTGGGCAAAGGAAATTTTTCTCAAGTTAAAACTGGATACCACGAATTGACAAAAGGTAAGGTTTAATACGATTATTATCATTAGCCTTGGGACCTTGACTGATTAAGTGGATCAAATGAAATGCTTTGATGATATTTATCAATTATGACACTTAATCGATGTTTGAAAATTTACTTCTGGTATTGATAATTCACTTTTTCCTTTAATAAATAATATTACCTTTACTTATCTTATATAATGTGAGTGTCTGCGCTCATATATACCTATTATAATATGTTGTTTGTGTAAAAAATGTATATAAGTATGACACTCATTAATTTAAATTAGAAATACCTAATTGCAATTTTAGATCCTTAACGGAGTGATAGAATCTATTGGTTCTACAATTGGTTTTACAATGATGTGTGTTTTATTTTTATTTATTTATTATTTTTGTGTCATTTTTTGTGTCATCACGTTTTGGGCAGTAAAACTGCTTTGATTCTCTTATAAAACATATTTTCTGAAAGAAAAGTTAATGTAGAAGGTTCCTTGGGCACGTCAAAAACCATGTTTTTTAATACTTTTTAAAAACGTCGAAAAAAATGATGAAAAAATTACGAAAATACGGGAAATTTTATGCAAAACACGTTTAAACAAAATACATTTTTTTTAAATGCTTTAAATCAAAAACAAAAAACCGCAAATATTGAAATGTTCACCAAATGTTTATATTGGCATTTTCTATACACAGTTAAGTTTTTAATGTATTTTGACATTTTTGACCTGTTTATAGACAATTTAAATTTTCTATTTTTCTAAGTTTTTTTTTTTTTTTTAAAATACCGATAGAAAAAAATTGGCCAGTTAAAAACTCTTTAATATATACTGCAAGGTTCAGTGTAAGTTATAATTAGTTATAAACTTAAAGTATCTTGACTTTCAAATATAATTATGATTTATAATGTACGAAGTCATTCATAGTAAAAAAATATATTTTTATACAACAAAAGAGTATTAGTTTGTGTTTATTATTTTTAGAACGAGTAGCAATCAAAATATTAGACAAAACCAAGTTGACGGCGAAAGCGAAGAAAATGCTTTCTCGAGAGATCTCCGTTATGGATACAATACACCATCAAAACATTATTCGGTAAAATTAACTAAATAAATTATTCTGTAGTAGAAGTTTTATATAATACCACAATATATTGGGTTTCTTTTAGCCCTTAATTTACTTTTTTTCAATGTATAAAACACATGTAACATCGTTATATTGTCGTAGAATCAATATTGTATATTATAAGTAAATCCAATTTAGATTGTTCGAAGTGATCGAAACTTACACCAAATACTATTTGATAATGGAACATGCGGCTGCTGGAGAGCTATTCAAAAGATTGATATCCGAAGGTAGAATGCATGAATCGGAAGCAAAAAACATTTTTGCTCAAATAGTGTTGGCCGTCAAGCATCTGGTGAATAATTTTGTTGAATTTGTATGTATTTTTATTGTGGTTATATGTATTTATTTATTTTTAATTTGTTTAGCATGACCGCAACATCGTTCATAGAGACATCAAAGCGGAAAACATATTCTTAAGCTCTAGAGGTGTCGCCAAATTAGGAGACTTCGGTTTCAGTATCACAGTCTCAAGTACATGACTAATTAATTACTTAATTATCAATATTAATCAATATCATGAACGTACAGGGTCCGGAAAAAAATCTCCTATGATTTCATATAGATAAAATTTAATTGATAACGTTACATCACTACTTTATATATAGGTAACAGTGTACCAAATCTCAAAATTTCCAGTATAACTATCAATAATAATTATTAATTTATTAATCTATCAATACTAGATATTTGTTCGTTACAACTGTATAAAAATATGTATAAAGAAGAACAATATATTATTTACATTTAACATATAATAATAAGAGTATATGTATGATTGATGTAACGTACCAGGATTTATGTGTTATTCTGGATCGACTGGATCGATTATAATTTAAATCATATGGAGTATTGCTTTCAGAGTAAATTAAACTTATTATTATCTTTATTAATGCATTTAATGTATTATTAATAAGATTTAATATTATAATAATCATATATTCTGACGTTTAGTAGACCATATCAGAATTAAAAATTAATACAGCATAATTCGTCAAAGCTAAACTATATTATTGATAATTTTTATTGTTTTATACAACTTTAAGCATTTAGAGAATATTTTTATATACATTTATTTTCTTGAGTGTTGTGTTTTTCTAATTTTTATTAATTCATTGATTATTATTTCACTCGATTCTAGCCGGCAACGTAGGACAATCGTTTTGGATATCAAAAAACTTTATAACCACAATATAGAATATAAAATAATGGTTTTTAAAACATTTTATATTTTATATTTTATATTTTCAGACAACGAAAAATTAGAAACATTTTGTGGGTCTCCGCCATACGCGGCGCCTGAACTGTTCCTAGACCAGCGTTACGTTGGTCGCCCGGTTGACGTGTGGTCGCTGGGAGTGCTGTTGTTCTTCATGACAACGGCCACAATGCCATTCCTTGGTGATAATATGGCCGGACTCAGGAGGTCTATACTAGCTGGGCAGATTGAAATGCATTCGTGGATGTCTGAACCGTTAAAATGGCTAATAGGTAAAAGCACAACATTTTATAATTAGTAGTTGAAGTGGCGCTTAACAGGTGGGGGATGTACTATACATCTTACTTTGCAAATATTTAAAAGTATGCATATAAGAGTGAATATATTTTTATTAAGGATCAAATTATACTATTGTACTCTACAAAAATTATTCATGAGTGATTATACAATTATTGTACATATTTAATTCGTTGTGAACTATCGTTTACAAACAAAAGAATATATTGCAATTTTTAAAATATTTCCAGGTTTTTAAAGCACTTAATTATAATCATGCTAATGTACCAATATAATATTTTCGTTACTTATTTATAATTTTTAATATTTGAAAACTTTTGCAGTCACATTGACACCATAAATTAAGCAATAAATTGAAATTCACTTTTTTTACATAATAATATTCTATTTTATTTTTCGTAATTTTCTAAGTTTATCTATGCTATAAACAATATACGTGTTTGGGCATTTTTGTTTTTGGTTATAGAAAATAAACACTGCGTTTCATCATATGAAGGGATTAGAAGTGCTTTATAAAGATTTTGAAATAAGATAACCACATTATTCACCATTTAAATTATTTAGGTTACCCAATACCTATACATCAATCATATAAAGAATTAAAAATATTTCCATTAAGAAAACTTAATTCGACATCTTTTGAATCGGGACGGGAAAATATTATAAAAGTATGAAAAAATCGAAACGCAACCTAGTCAATAAGGCCTTAGTAATGGATATCCGATCTATTTGTATCATTTCTTTTCACACTTGACAGTCCCTCAACTCTCTTAGTTAAAGCTGAAAATATATTATTGCGGTGAATGCATTGAATAATATAATATTGTACGCAATCTCGTCCTGTGCTTCTCGCCTTGGTCTTTCTCCACGTGCTTCGACTCCTTAAACTGTGCAGTAGTTCCAATTAGTACGGAGCCACGGAACTCTACTACTCTAGCTAAAACTAAGTAACCGAGGACCTGTTTTTTCGTGTTATATACTTATGAAGTGACTTAGACTATTAGTTATTGCGTTAATATTCGAACTGTATATGAGGTGAGTGAAGAAACCATTGTTTTCGCCAAAACGTGGTTAACATTTTCACTTTATATTCAACCTCTTGAGAGTCCATAAACCGCCTATACTTAGTTAGGAACGATATAAGAGCCACTATCTTAGAGACACGTAAATCGTAGGACTGCGCATAATGTGTTCCCACCTTCTTCTCCAGAACCAATGATTTATTTATCATTCCCTACTATCGCAAAAGTTATAGTGCCGATTTGTTTTCCCCTCGCGCTCTGTCACTAGCTAATAAAATATCCCCATCAATAGATTTCTTTGATTCTAGTCGTAATAAATTTAAGTGCAATGTATTATTAATATTGAGATGTATTAACGATGTTTAATAGTTATAAATAATTTCCATTTAGGTAATTAGTTGTATTTCTGTATTTGTACCTTGTATAGTTCTTTATTATTTTTTCCCTTTTGTTTATTGTGATCAAAATATGTATAAGTTTCCGTTCATGTAATTTGTCAATTGTATTATACCTTATATTCAAAGGGCTAAAGCCCGTTAAGTCAATTGAATAAAAAAAATAAAATAAAATAAAATAATATATTAATATGTAATATTGTTTTTTTTTCTCTCTCTCAGAATCTATGCTCAACACGTCACCCGACGGTCGTTACGCGATCGACCACGTGCTCAAGTCCGACTGGCTAAAAGAGGCGTCCGCGTACCAGAGCCGGTTCAACAACAATTCCGTGTACGGCCATTGGTGCGCCTATCCGACGACGACCAACGGTGATGACAACGGGATCGAAATCACCGATACGGAGTCGAACGCCAGACAAGCGCTGGAAGTGCTGGGCATATCCGGCGCCATGCTGGACGAACACGGTCCGCTCGGGTCGAGGAGCAATGTGGTCGCCACGTACCGGATAGTGGTCAATAGACTTTTGCAGCAGCGCAGGCTCATCGGGCACCAGCACCGGAACTCGGTCGGGCCGCAGTCTCAGCAGGCAGCCGCCACCGCCGCACGGAAACCGATGAAAATCAAATCCCGGCTGTGCGCCATAACGTGACCGCGGCTATTCACGGGCGTTCGACGTTCGCACGAATTTCCCGGCACACCGCCCCATCATCTCATATTATAATATATTTTCTACGATAATAATATAGTTTTTCACGAACATATAGTGTGAGCGCACATACGTACAATAGCGTGTGTAATATTTTATGTGTACGTGTACCGGTCCAGTGGGTACACTCCCCCAGACAATATTATTATTGTGCAGACTTACTGTACCCATAATATTACAATATGTATTACATAGTATTCACATCCATGACCATTGGTCCAGTTTTCCGAGCTCCGCGTGGCGCCTGCGATCAAGAAAACATGCAACACGTGTAATAGTTCGGTATAATATACAAGCACAATAGGAGTAAAAACAAAATGCTGCATAATCGTACTGAATTACTATATAGTCTAAAACCACCACCGTTATCGATTGCCTTTTATTTAATACATGATTTACGACATAAATATATGTATATGTAATCTTATACCATCTCTATTCATACGGGTGTGAATAAAATACATAATATAAACGATGTAATCATCAATTTCCTAATAAGTAATAAATGTATGTATGTACCTATGTATACATATAAGGCCATATAGATTATAGTTTTATATTAGGTATATAATTATTAATTAGACTTAAAACAATTTATAAGATTTAAAATGTTTTTTGATATTTATGTACATGAGCATCATATTATGTATTATGTGTATATTGTATACTATTTTGTTGAGTTATATTGTAATCGTAAAATATTACCAGTGGGTCATGTTACTGAAACTTTCTTAAACATATTTTATTTTACGTTTTTATGCATATTGTTATTTGCGCACATCCTGTGTCATTAATTTGTTAATTGTTAATTAATTAAAAACTGATAATTTATCAACAGTAATTTTACTACGAGTTATCTAGAAATTATGGAAACTATGTTTCTAACTAGTTAACGTTATATAGGCTTTAACTGATTTTTGAGTTTATAAGAGTTAAACAATATACCTCAGTTATTGGGAAAATTACATATTGACCCGACAAAACAGTTGCGAGTTCAATTTTATTTATTTATGTTTTTCTTCTGTATGGCTAACTCGCTCACTCAAAGTCAAATATCAACATTAAGTAATTTCCTCTTCTATCTTTATCAACACTGCAGTCTTGGAGATATCGAAAATAATAAATCCCCGGAGAACATATTGCTAAGTATAATAGTATATAAATATAATGTAATTATATAGTTTGACTACTTCTACTGCTCATGGTGAATTATACCTACCGTTGTTTAATCGTTATTATCAATCTCCACATATTATGTAAATTATTTTAAATTATTATTATTATATATTACCATTATGTAACATTTATAATTATTTCTTTTTTTCGTGATATCGCACCGTCTTCTTTGTTGTTTGTCGTTCAATATTGCAGCAACAAGTTTTTCTTTGTTTTTTTTTTTTTTTGTTTTTGTTACTTGCACTTGCCATAGTGGTTGTATTTATTTATTATTTACTATTATTATTATAATTATTATTTATCCATCGTGACTGGATGGCTGTACTATACAGTGTCAATTATTAGAATCCTTTATTATTAGTATTGTTGATCAAAATACCAAAATAAAACTTTGGATAAGGGTATGTATAAAGACGGGACATTAATGATAGATTCTGTTAAAAGTAGTATGATGGGTACTAGATGGAGAACTGACGTATACTAACGAAAAATAATTAGCAAATGCATTGGAAATAGCTAGGTTATTATCATAACTTAAGTTTTCACATGACATGGAATAAAGTAATTTTTACTGCGTTCCTTAACAAAGCTCCAACATTTTTTAGGATTGGTAATTAAATTATTGTTACTTATTTACTATAACTCACTTTGACCAAATAATTATTTTAAGACATTTTTATAATTTGAGAATTAATTATAAATAAGTGAAATTATTAAGATAAAAATATTAGTTATTTCATTTAACTGTGGTTCGCAATATATTTTACGGCGATGTATTTGACACCGCGATGAATTTGTTGGCGATGAATTGTTCACGATGTATTTTACCGCGACGCATGGTTCGCGATGAATTAACCTAGAACCTAAAATATTTTCGAAGTATTCTTTATTTGACCTATTTATAGACAGTTGAAATTTTCGATTTTTTTTTTTTTTTTTTTTGAAATATCGATAAAAAAACCTGGTTGTCCAAAAAGTCTTAAAAATTTAATACAAAATTTGTTAATTAATATAGTTTTTACTTATCGCAATTAAAAAAACAAAAATTTTTAATCACAAATTTATTTTATAATCGCCTAAAGTTCAAATTTGTATGAAATATGTCAAAATTGCTATGATTTGCAAGTTATTTTGTAGTTGAAAATTCATAAAGTTTTTAATATTTACACTTAAGGTTCAACATTTTAACACAAGGTTATCCATAAATTTTTATTCAATTAATTACAAAAATATTTCTACCGATATTTCAGAAAAATATTTATGACTGTTTGAAATTTAAATATAATAACACATATAATATTCTTGACTGACCAATCATCTCGGTTCAGAATCGTTTTTCGTATACAACGATACCTATCATTGCATCCAGATTTAAATATTTAACACATCCATTATAATGACATATTCTATGAAAAGGTTCATTTCACGTCTTCACTTCCTACTGTACAGCAATGCGAGTCCCCGTCCGGTTTTTTTTTTTTACTATACCTAATCTATTTGTGCGTGTATTATTGTCATTGTCTACCGTTACCCACTACTTCGGTCATTGAGACAGTGTGTGACTTTGGGTCGAAATAGTGCGGGTGTTGCTTTCAATCGTAGTGTTTTCCATCGTCCGAGGTCGGGAACGGTGCCAGTTGTTATTAACTACCGTGTAAGACCGCCAGCGTGTATGCCCAGTGGTATGTGAAAGGCCACCCAAATCGTCGGTATCATCAGCTACCAGTTTCAGTTAGTATTTTTCCCCATCGTTGCTCGTCATCGGTCACGTAGGTTATAAGGTTTGATTTCAAGCACAGCTCGATTTGTATGTGAGAGCTCCATGGCCATTGTACCAAACCGATCCGACCACACTGACCTCCCTCCCCTTACCTGCCCTCCCAACCTATAACTAAACTCCAAGTCCTACTTCCCTTGTATTAAATATTTAAATAATTGTATCCTTATCCTGCGTTGTGGTCGCCGCCATCGTCACAACTGCCACTGCGCACCGCCACCGATGCGAGCCGAGAATGGTGTGCATTAAATTGCCTACCTCCATTAATCACGGACTACAATGTCCTAGTTCCTATTCAATGCCGATCTCAGTCAAACTCAGGCGCACGATTTGTATTACCATCTCTTTTTTGGGTCATTTACGACTAATCCCTTCCCCTTCCGAGTGACGTAGCCAGCGGGTAGGCCTGGTAATCCCGGGCCTACACACTTTTCTCCAAAAATAAATATTTTATGTCGTATTAAATGTGAAGTATATATAAATATATTGTAAATATGATTTTAATTAACTTAAATAAATCCTGATGGTTTTCAATCGGTCCATGACAAGCTTTTTTCATTACAACCACGAACGTTTTGTCATACAACTATGCAAGCGTTTATAATCTTCAAAATCTAAAGGAAAAATATCTTAGCTTAAATAAAGCAATTCAATATTTATTAAAAAATCTTAGCATAATAAAATAACCTAGTATGTATCAAAAAAATCTTAGCAAGAATAAATTAACTTGATATATTAAAACTAAATAGTTGAGAAATATTAAAAAAATCTTATCTACATTATCACATTAATCATATATTCAACAATTTCCATCGCAAGAACATACCTTTCATCATCATCAGCACCATAATATTACTTTAATAAATTTATATTTTCTCATTATAATATATCATTTTTTTGTAATACAATATTGAACTTTTCTTAATCCTACACTTCACGCATTGAAAAAGGTTCAAGGAAAATTTTTTTTTAATTTATGTATTTTCAAACATCACAAAATGTATTAATATTGACTATAGATTATCGATATTATCGAATATCAATAATAACATAAATCGATATTTATACCTACATTTATTTTAAAATTACCTTGACTTTTATCGTTTATATTTATAAAATGGTCTGCTAGGAGTGGGGTCCAGAGAGGCAACTCCAGCTAGACGAAGTTTAGTTGAAAAATAAAATACTCCTATAGTACAATATTACTACTTTGAATTTGAAAAAAAAATTACGAAAATTTAGGGTATCCAGTAAATTAGTGTTCAAGATTTTAAACGTTCAAACGTATGAAGGCTTCGCAATATTGTTTATGTTTAGAATAAAATCTAAATATGTATAAAATTAAAATTAAAGATAATTTTAAAAACTGTCCTGAAATCAGGAATGTATTAGTTTTATCAAGAAGTGTTTTTTTTTTTTTGTGTACAAGATTTCGACAAGAAGGATTGTTTTGATATATAAGCCTATTACTTTTCTGATAAGAAGTTTTCTCTAGTTGGTACTTAGAAGAGATTATTTTTTGAACTTCTTTCTGCATGGGTAATTGAGAAAAATGTGTAAAATTTGAAAAAATTTGACAGCGATGTTTTAGTCATTCTTCATTATTTTCATATATATTTTGTAACTTTGTTATTAAATACTTAATGCTGAAGTAATTAAAATAATTGTATTGAATGGTTGTAATTTTAATATTTATTTATTAGGTATGTATTACTAAATCATGTATAACATAAATCTCCATATGGAGTAGAAAAAGTGCCTAAGGCTCCCAAATAATTTAATTTTGGATTCTTGGTCTGGGTATCCTACAATAATTTTTCTGACTATAAATCTGGTAAAAATTAAATCGACTGGTCACCAAGTTTTTTCAGTATTATAGAATCAATAAAATCTTTTTTACTTATAAAAATATATAAACCTATATAATATAGGTAAGAAAAGGTTCACTTCTTGAGAATATGAAACAAGATGATAAAAATCTACAAACACTTAGAAATAAGCATCTAACTGGATTTTAAAAAACCGTATTGAATTAATTATTGAGAAAATTAATAATTCAAAAAAATCTAATTACGGTTGTGTTATAGATCAACGTATTATGCCTTATGTTACTTTACATACCAAATATCGA